>QQSR01000220.1:0-32550 GCA_003664465.1 Trichophyton mentagrophytes
CCCGGATTCCAGCGTGGTGGTGGCATAGAAAGTAGAGAGATAACCGAGCAGAACGGTAAGCTCTGTCCCTCTAGGCGTATGTGTACGAATGACCTGAGGAATCTAACACGGTATAGGAAATCGATATGGAAAGGGTTCCAGAGTAAAGACATATAGGATTAGAAGCATAGATAGAAATGACTGGACCATACCGGGAACTCTTGAATAATGCAATCATTTTAACATCTCTTCTCCAAACCTTTTAAGAGTCCGGTAGGGCATGATGAGGGATAAGGCGCTAAGAACACATTTGAGCATGAGCCAAGAGAAGAGAAGCGGAGGGGATAAAAGAGGTGTCCGGATAATAATAGAAGGTAAAGAAAGGTAGATGCGATGAAATGAAGATATAAGACATTAATAGGCATTGAACCAGCTTTAATAATAGGTCGATGTGAGGGGCCTCAAAGCAAGGAGTCAAGGCGAGTGAATACACCTAAACATGCAGCGACAACCTATACAAAACAGTTAGTCTTTGAGAAATAATTCTAGACACATGATTAATAGTGTGTCCTGACTTACCTCGAGCTGGAGTTCCTTATCCTTGGCCCTTTCAACCTCTTCTGCCACAGCCTGTGGTAGATTGGCTCCGATAACATGTGCGCCAGCGCCTTTATTCGACACAAATGGCCACTGTGAATATTCAGCTAACAGCTCATCGACCTGTGCAAAGGCCCGCTCCCTAGCCTCATGGCCCATGGTTACAAGCGCATTTTCCAGCACATTCGCAGCATATGCAGCGCATACCAATGCGATAGTTCGTAGATACCTGAATTCAATGTCTTCTGGAAGGAACTGGTTCGGGGGTAGCATGACAGTGCGGCTGCTGCAGATGTTGCGGACTCTCTTGTGTAGTTCTTCCTTTGCGCCGCCGTCGGCGACCGGGTGTGTGGCCATATCAAAGAGCAGGAAATTGCGCTTTTCGGTTCGGAGGACACCTTTGTCGACTAGACCTTTGGCAAGCCGTTCTCGTACTTGCTTCAGTTGATAGCCGATTTTCATTAGATTCCAGGTCTCGCCTATGCTTCAGTAGTTAGATTTTTTAAATCTTGCTATGATATCAAGAGATAATGGTCGTAAAGAGTGGACTAACCGCTCATGAGGTCAATCCAGGAGCTCACACTCATTTTCTCACTAGCTTTCATCATCTTCAACGCCTCGTCCAGCAAGACTTCTCCCGTCAAGGTATCATCGATAACCTCAATTATCCGGTCTGCAAGGGGGAACCGCCGCCTCGATGAGTCTTTTTGCATACTGATTCGACCTCGGAATGCCAGTTCAATCACAATACAACCTCGTAGTGCATATGAGATGTTTTCGTTCCAAAATGATAAGTATCCCTATACAATAGGCAAAATGGAAATGATTAGACTGTGTTATTCATGGCTTTGACCGTTTTCTGGATAATATTACCTGCTTATCTTTCAGGCCCAAGAGCAGCACCTCTTCCATAAGTGTGAGCTTTGGTTGCTTACTCCGCTCCTCATTCTCACTGATATCTCTCGGGTCAAATGCAATTTTGTGTCCATTCTCGCCGGTGAACGAAGACTCTCCACGGCCTTCCTGGGGTGCCCCGTTTAATGACGCCGGCGAAGCCACTCTGCCGCTCTCAGCACCGCCGTCTCCTCGACCAGCTCCTCGCCGGCGAGTTAAGCCGCTGGTAGACGCCATAAGGAAACAAGGAAATAAACGGGGGAGCTCGCTGGTAGGTCGGTAACGAGCCGCAACAAGCTCAGGGAACAACTGCGTATGGCATAGAAATGCGCGTTGGGTGTTCTCGAATCCGAGGGGGGTAAAGGGGGAGAACCAGGCAACTTCGAAACGGTCGCAGCAATGGATGTCTGGCGGCAACGGAGAGCTAAGAACAGGGCCGGAGTCGGGTAGATATAATTACAAGCACCGCGTGCACAGCCAGAGAATCGGAAACCTGGCACACTTGGGAGGTTGTTGTCTTGCAGTCTTTTCCTCGTCTCTGGGGGAAGGGAAGAAGTGATAAAAATCGCGTTGGCCAATTTCGGCTTGGCGGCTGTCAGATTTTAGCAGCTTGCAGGAACGGCGTTCAAGCGAGAAGTTATTTCTGTATATATTCTGCCCTTGTTAATATGAAACTCGGCCATTTAGCGGAATAATATTTTGTGTCGTCTACCAAGGTCGTCATACGGCTGCATGGCTGTGGCTTTTTTGGCCGCCGTTAAGTGACTGATATGCGAGCCAGATGCCGTCACGAGAGCAGTTACTTCACACTGAAGTCAAAGTACTTAGAGAAAGACGCCTTGCTGCCAGTTTTGACAGACAGATTAAACACTCCAAGGTAGAAAGCAAGATAAAGGAGTAGAATACACATGAGATATTCTCTAATTATATCAAAATGTGATCGTTTGAGCTGATGTACACAATATAAAAAACATGAACTTGGAACGACAATCATAGGACCGACGCCTTATTTTCACGCATGTCTAGAATAGCTTAGAAAATTTTGTTGGAGGCTTAGTCCAGTTAACGAGGCTCGACAGTGCCATTTAGTGAGCTGTATGAATTGTCAGCCTGGAGTCTCTGAGCAATTTCAACAAAAGCAGTGGCTACATACCGTCAGGTGCGGCGAGGATATAGTCGACAGCGTTACGGACTGTGGTTTAGTCAGTGAATGAGTGGACAGCAGAATTAGAAGCCAGACTGCCATCATCTGGTCCAAGGGAAAGAACAACATACCACTGTGGATCTTCTCGGCTTCCAGGTCTGGAATCTCAATGCTGAATTCCTGTTCCCTCAAGTCAACACCTAGTCCATCATCCAATTCATTTTAACAAGGGGAGTATTACCTCTTCAATGGCCATCACAACCTCGACGGCGTCCAAGCTGTCCAATCCAAGGTCATTTTGGAAGTGCGACTCGACGTTGATCTTGATAAACGAGTAAGAATCCGCAAATTGGTGATAGATCAGTCAAATAGGCCATATCTGCTGTATACATACCTTGGAGGCATCGGAAACCTATAGAATTTTCCTCGTTAGTAACAGTAATAGACCGAAATTCCAATACATCAGAGACATAAAATTGGTGATAGCCGTACATTGTCAAAGTTCTTCAACAGGTCAATTATTCTACCCTGGACTTCCTGCTCGCTGAGGCCGGCTGGGGCAGAGTACTGTCTTATGGCCTGGTAGGCAAATCTGGGAGCGAATTGAGCTTGTCTGGCAATGCTGGCGGCGACTGGGGCCTGGCGAGAGACGGGCGAGGCAACTCGGGCAACGCGAGGAACAGACGTCCTCAGCGACCGGATGACGGCAGAGCGGAACATGGTTGCGGTATATGCGGTCTGTAAGAGGATCGATTGAGCAGGAATAACAGCTGTGCAGCGAGATATCTTGTCTTCCAGATGCGTTTGCAAGCTCGTCGGCGTCGTTCTCGTCGTCGTTTTGGTGTTTTTTTGTCAGAAAGACATGAAGTCGTAGTTTTTTTGCTTCTCAGCCCGCCAGCCAATCAGAGGCCACGTGAACAGTCTTACCTTTCCACGCTTCAACATCAAAAAAGACGAACAACCGAAAACCGCAAGAAAAGCGACGGAAGACAGCGAGATAGATCGAGATCGCGAGAGAGGCAGAAGAGCACTCGATCAATTGAAGCATTATGGTCTCGTCAAGAGCTGCCACCAGGCTACTGGCCTACCGAGCGCCGTCGCCGCTGACCCCGGCGTATGCCTCGTCCGTCGTCCGCGCATCAACGTCCTCCTTCTCAACCTCCGCCATCAGAGCTGCCACTCCCGCCGGGCCACCACCCTCAGGCTTCCGTCTTGCTCCTCCAAAGCGATGGGACCAGCAGGGCGAGACCTCTCTCGATAGCGCTACCAAGTACTTCCTCATGGCCGAGCTGTTTCGAGGCATGTACGTGGTACTGGAACAGTTCTTCAGACCTCCGTATGTACCGCCTTTATATATATACATGTTCAGATATTGTTATTCGACGCTTGATGATTCAATTGCTGGTTATAAAGGAAGTTGGAAGTGCATACGGATAGGCAGGCTAACGATTAAGATAGATACACGATCTTCTACCCATTCGAGAAAGGTCCTATCTCCCCCCGCTTCCGTGGCGAGCACGCTCTCCGCCGATATCCCTCTGGAGAAGAACGATGCATTGCCTGCAAGCTCTGCGAGGCCATTTGTCCTGCCCAGGCCATCACCATCGAAGCTGAAGAGCGTGTTGATGGAAGTCGACGAACTACCAGATATGATATTGACATGACCAAGTGCATCTACTGTGGATTCTGTCAGGAGAGCTGTCCTGTAGATGCCATCGTTGAATGTGAGTTGTGTCCTTACTTTTAAACGGCGACTGGTTGGTACTAATACTTGTTACCAGCACCCAATGCCGAATATGCTACTGAAACCAGAGAAGAACTTTTGTACAACAAAGAGAAACTGCTGGCAAACGGTGACAAGTGGGAACCAGAACTCGCCGCTGCTGCCAGAGCAGACGCCCCCTACAGATAAAACATACTTACATACCCTTGGACACATTTCCTCCTTTTTCCCTCCTTCCCCTGTTCCTTGATATCTCTCTTTAGTACTTGTACTAGTTTTCTTCCCTTTTTTCTTTTTGATTCCTGTAAAATGGATCCTCGGACTTGATCGTTAGAATGATCGGAAACAATCCAATTGAGCGTTGTGTATATCATTAAAATGCTGGCGGAAGCTTCAAATTACTCCCTCTAGGGCGCTCGCTATCGATAGTTCTGATATTTGGTCTTTTTATCAATATATATACCACAATATATATACCACACTTTTGACCATCATAACCAGTATGTCACTCGTGTCAGAAACAAGTAAAAATCATGTGCACAATGATAATATTAGCCAGAGCTAGCTAATTACACGAGGATGCACAGTTATCCGCAGAATCCAATCGATCAATTATCTTTTCCCTTTCCACAAACCACGCACTCTAACGCCATAATACAAAAAGTAAAGGCACGGCTCAGATGCTATGAAAAAGAACACGAAGGAATAAGCAAAAGAAAAAAAAGGAAGCCGGTGTCTACTTCTTCTTAGACTTGAAGCCCCCTTCAAACCCAGGCCTGCCTTTCCCTTTGCTCTTGGTCACCTTCTTCCCACCCTTGACCCCCTTGTTCTCCTTTCTTTTCCGTAGGTTCTCATCTCTCTTCGACTGCCTAATTTCTTTCCCCTTAGCAACCCCATCTATTCTCTCTTTCCATTGCTTCTCGCTCCGTTTCTTAAGCCCTTCTTTTCTATGTAGAGCTTTCTTGAGCAATGAAACGTCATCCTTGACACGTTCTCCATGAGCTCTCTTCTTAGCGTTGAGCCACATATCCTTTTCCTCTATATCAGCCCGTTTCTCCTCATCAAGGCTAGCAAGTCGAGCCTTTTTAGCCTCTGCTGCCTTGAGGGCCGTATTCGCATCCTGAGGTCCGCGCTTCTTAGCTGCATCTCGGAGACCGGTCATGCTGGAATCCAGCTGTTGGCCATCAGCAAAGACCACTCGTCCAAAAGAGAAGTTGTTTGGTATAGAGGCTATTGAGTCAGCCGGTGATGCAGGTGAGGACAGAAGGGAGCCTGGGTTCTGGGTAGAGAAACGTTTGGAGATGGCCTCATCTCGAAGTCGTTGCTCTTCTTCTTTGGCCTTTTGTCGTTGTTCCTTCTTCTGAGCACGGCGTGCCTCTTCACGTTGCCGTCGACCTTCAATGAGTTCCTGTCTATTCTTGGCAGGTTTCCCATTGACACCGTCGGCATGACGGGCGGCACGAAGTTCGTCAATACGTTTTTGTAACCTTTTTCTTATTTGTTCAGGCGTACGCTGGGGTTTTCCTATCTGTGGAGATGACTTGTTGTCGATAGTAGTAGCAGGGATGGAGGTAGACGACTCGGTAGGCGGGACAATGGAAGAGACAGATGAGCTACCCGAGGGGGGATTGGATGGGTCTGATGCATTGTTCGGTGAAGTGGGAGCAGTTGATTCATGACCTGCCTGGCCCTGCAGGGCTTCAGAAGAGAATCCTTCCAGGGATATGTCTTCCATTTCGCCATCACTTTCAGCAGAGTTCTTGATATTTTTCGCTGTGGATTCGGTGGGTTTCTGTACTGATGGCAACGGTTTTTCAGTTGTATCATCGGCCTTTGATTTAGATGGCTTAGAAGATGCTTCTACGCTGGCGTGCTGCTCTCTCTTCGCAGCCTTTAGTGCTGCTATTTTCTCCTTTCGTTTCTCACGCTTCTCGGCTTGTTTCTTCTTCAACATCTCCTGCTTTGCCGCTTTTGCCTCACTCTTGGCTTGTTGTTTGACATCTCCATCTTTGGCTTTTTGGTCTTCAGAGCTTGAAGTAGCAGTGGCCTTCTTCTGCTTCTTTGGCTTGGAGTCTCCCCGCTTAAGGCCCTCCCTCGGCTTCTCTGAACCTAAAGGTTCCTCCTCCGAGTGCGAGCTATTCGCATCTTGAGTCTCATCTTTGTCTGTTTCTTCTCTTTTCCTCTTTCTGGCATTCTCATCCATCACATCCTTTGCCGATTTTGAGCTTTCGGGGTCCAGTTTGGCCCTCTTTGCGTCTCTAGCTTGTTCCTTGGTCTGCTTCTTCCGCTGCCATTGTTCCTATATTCAAGAACACAAATATCAGCAATGACTTTCAGAAAGGCGAGCAGCATTCACAATAATCTTCCGCTATCGAACAGAAATGAACGTACGCTGTTATCTTCTCCGTAGTAATACTTTGCGGGAATCAGCGACAACAAGCCATCAAACGCGCTCGCATGGCCTCGTAGGCGTTCCTAAACGAGTATAAGTTAGCAAGCGAAATCGCCAAATGCCAAAGGTATCTTACCTCTAAGCTATCCCCCATAACTGCAAGCAACTAGAAAAAGAAAATGCTCTAGAATAAAACCATGGCTTCGTCGACGGCTCGATGAAAATATTTCGAAATCTTGAACGGTGGGAAGAAATCTTGGCGTTTTCTCGTTTTCTGCCGTGGGGCTCCTTCACCGCCTTTGGTCCCAATAATAGCATTTTGATATCAACTTCCAACGACATCAACATATTATTGACATCAACAGCAGCATCAATAGAAGAAAAGGATATCAATAGCAGATATCCTTGCTGAAGAAGTCCTTCATTGGCCATTGGCGGTGGTGATAGTATTCTCCTTGTGATAACATGACTGACCAACAGGGTTTGGCTAGAGTACATGACAGCCGGTGTCCTTCTACGACGTGGCATAGCACGCCCTCACTGACATATTGACACCATCAACGACAACACAAGCATACTTGGTACAAAGTTACCTTCCGATTCAGGATGATAACGTCCCGGATACACCTGTTTACATATATATTGGCAAATTAATAGGCAGAGCAGGAGATAGGGAAACTCCTTGATATGGAGTACAGGGGACTGGCGCACTACTGGCACTATTGACCAGGTACTGAACGATAATAAGATGCACGCCTTCCCTCTACGGCATATCAACGTGCTGACATCATTCCAAATTTCGATAATGATGCATGCGCGTTCCTGGCCCCTGGCGGCTAAAAGGATGCCGGATTCGGGCGACTCGGCTGAACGCATAAAAAAAAAAAAAAAAAAAAAGGGGGGGGGGCATCCATTCGAACAATTAACCCTTGGTAATATGTATCAATTATTAAATAGTTCCAGGTATTCGTCTCGAATTACCCCGTATGGAGCCCAAAAGAAACTTATAGACGTCAAAAGGCAGCGTTGGGATGATTTTTGAATTTTTAGGAGATACTGTCAGATTCCGGCATAGCACTTCCGACGGCTACAGAGAAAGCCTCCCGCATGGTGGTGGAGAATTTGGTCCAAGGAGATGGGAGAACGATAAGCTTCATAACAACGACGTTATGGTAGCCATCCCGAAATTCTGCTTGCATATTTACGGAGTACTCGAGTGTGCGCAACCATGTTGTCTTTTGACAGCTCAAGGGAAGCAAAGATTAGCTAAGCATTCAACATTGCGGCGGTGCCTGGATTTACTTAGCATAACCAGCCACAATAGAGGCTTGGACAAACAGTGGGGGCTGAGCGATCAGCTTGATACCGGCCGTGAGAGCTTTCCTCCCCCATGTATCGAGCGTATATGCTAACTCCGTTCGAGTATGATGGTGCGCCAGACGGGAGGATTCGGATTGAGAACAGCGTTCTGAAAATGACTGGCTTAAGCATGACGCTACGAAGGAGTTGAACTCCAACACCATCCATCTAACTAGTTACTTCCTATCGTTTTCACGAGAACAGAAGAGCTCACCTGATACAGTCAGGGAACGACTTAACCATAGTCTGTGTTCACACCAAAAACAGAGAACTTGGGAAAGCGATCTTCGGTATTCCTCTTTCTCAGAGTATAGAGCGTACAGAGTAGCCTGTGGATAGGGTGAAGTGGAATCTTGCTCTCAAACCCTTGGAAAATCAACATCGGGGATGTTTCTGGAGAGTCCCCCGCCTTACACGGCTGAAACTCCGGCTTTCCGAAATAGGCGAATATCCAGGAAGTATTCAGCTCGTCCAGCATCATGGAGGGTCGGCCCATGCAAAGAAGCTGCTGGCAGCTTCGAGGAACGGACGGGAATGAGAATGCACAGCGAACTCAGGTTGGAACAACCGCGCAGAAGTGAGCTTGGCGAGGCTTTGCTCGTCGTATCCCAGCTGAGCATGACGCGAGTGGGTATCAGGGCGGCGAATGAAATTGGGCCTAGACGGATGATTACGGTGCGTGTGGCTGCAATCTGGTGTGAGCAATGAGTGATCTCGTCTGATCTAGAGGCGGGAAATTGCTGCGCATGCATGTCCCTAGCGCTCTACGAAGAAGACCAGCAACAGCAAGTTGCTGCGCATACACCCCCAAGGAGGATCAGAAGTTAACTGAGGCACTCTAATAATAAACGGTACTAGTCCTACGTAAGGATGTACGCCGCCATGGGCTATGTCAATAATGCGCCTGAGCTGACTAGCGGGGTCTCGTCATCCGATTTTTATATACATATATAAGGCGGGGTCTTCCTCTTGCTGCCTTCATCCTTTCCATCATCATCACCATCAACTACTTCACATTCCCAACCATCGCCCGTCCATCATCTTCTAGACAGTTCAGTCGCCTATACGATAACATCAACTACCAACAACCACATTCATATTTTCAGATAACCACGCACCCAAGAAACATGTCCGGCTACGACTACAACCAGCAGCAGGGCTACGGCCAGCAGTCCTATGGTGGCCAGCAGGGTGGCTACGGTCAGCAGCAACAAGGCTACGGCCAACAGCAGCAAGGCTATGGCCAGGGCGGGTACGGCCAGGACCAGTATAACAACCAAGGACAGCAGTACCAGCAGGGCGGCTACGGTCAACAGCAGGGCGGCTACGACCAGAGTGGCTACAACCAGCAGCAGCAGCAGCAGCAGCAGCAGCAGCCCTACGGACAACAAGGCCAGGACTACAACCAAGGCCAACAGCACGGCTACGGCGGCCAGCCTCAGTACGGGTAAGTACCAGAGCAAAGAGTTCACAAATTTCCCCCGCCCCCGCCTCTCCTATAAGCTGATGCTAACATAAAGTCCGTATCAACAGTCAAGACCAGGGTGCTCCAGGCGGCGCTCAGGAGGGTGAGCGTGGAATCGGAGGTGCTCTTGCTGGCGCTGCCTCTGGTGGCTTCCTCGGAAGCAAAGCCAACCACGGCATCCTAGGAGCCATCGGAGGCGCCATCGCCGGCCACTTTGCCGAAGAGAAGCTCAAGAAGCACGGAGACGGCCACCACGGAAGCGGCCATGGAGGCAGCCATGGCGGAAACCCTCTTGGATCCATGTTCGGAGGCGGCAAGCACTAAACTGCATAACTACCCCGTTTTTATACCTGACTTACCGTGGATCTGAATCGCCGGAGGTTGATCTGATCAGGGCGGAGAGGAAGACGATGCGGAGGAGGCAAAAACCACGCGAGCGGACACTTATGGCATGCCTTGTATGACTCTCCTATGTGCAGATATAATTTGTTTGAATTCTGTGTTTGATTGATTGATTGGTTCGATCGTACGAGTGTTTTTCTATTCCTCGTCCGTATATCCCCATGTTTGACATTTGACAACCTAACTATTATTGCCTGGTCACCTTTCCCTGAGACTTTATGATATGACAACTGTATTTATTAGTATTTTATTGCATGTGTTTTACTCCAAAGAAATTGACCCTCCTTGAATTAATTTTAACTCCTTAAACCCCCAGAATCTGCCTGTGACCCGGAGATTACGGACTGGATAACCATGGATAGAAGTGAGGGCCTTGATCCAGCCCGAGATTCGGTATATCAAATCAGAATGCGTTCGATGTTGAATGTCCCTTGGTACGGAGTCCCTTTCGCCAACCAGCAACCAGATATCCGGCATTCATGGCATTTCACGGCATTCATGGGCCCCCTTGAGATCTACACGGAGCGCCGGCATGCATAATATAATACCCATGTTTGGCTAATCTAAGTATAATTGCAGCCACGAAGAGATCCCCCCCGCCTGCAGCCCAGCTAACTCGCCTTCCAAAGGCGCTCTGGAAGATCATAGAGAAATGCGAATCATCCTTTGGCCAAGTGGAGATTCAGCTTCTCCCAACGTCCGCGATCAAAAAAAAAAAAAAAACGAGGGCAGATTGATACGAGCCGATCCAGCCCTGTGGCGTTCAAGCAGAGAAAATAAATAATAAAATATATACTTATCGCATGAAGGAAGCGGGATGAGCAGAAATTCGCCGATCCAGGGGTACTGCAATATATTTTATTTTTTTTCTTCCAGAGTTTTTTGATCATCTTTCGAGCCGATATTACCGTCCCTTGCGCAAAAAAGAAAAAAAAGGAACAGCGGAGGCCAAAATTGAATAATAATATTGCCGTGGACTGGTCGTATTTGAGAAGGACAAAAGGCGTGGGCAGGGTGGTTACTTTACTAGATATTTGGTTGGCGACTGGAGGTGACATCCGGATAAAGTGTCATACAAGTTGACGGCGACGTTGCAGAAGCGCCGGGACGGACATGCATGCTGCATACTACATGTTGGCTGTACGCTGTGCGCTGTACGCTGTCTGACCCAGCGCAGATTGCGGCGTACAGACATATCAAGTCGAGCTCCCTTGGGCCTGGACGTCATCTGTGCTCCGTCCAGGATCTGTTGATTTTTTTTGTCCCTTGGTATCCCGTCGATGGCTCCCGGGATCAATTGATAGACACTAAGTTATATATAGAAAGGATGGACATCGCCTCAGAGGAAAAAGGAACCCCGAATCAATCGTATTTTTCCCTTTTCAGTGATGCCCAGCAAAAAAGAAATGGGTGGTATTGTACATCAACGGCCAGGGCCCATGAAGAGAAAATAAGTATAAGTATATAAGGTGTAACTCCCAAGGAAACGCAGGCCAACTGGTCGAGGAATGATAAGGGGAAAGGGAAAAAAAAAAAAAAATAAATAAATAAAAAAGACAAAGCAATGCGCAGACATTATATCATGCAATATCATGCAACTGAACACCGTCCCAACCCTTCTAGTAGGTCACTGGCTCGTACATCTATACCCCCCGTTTCTTCGTCTTCGATGCCAAAGGCAATGAACAACACGTCATCACTGTAGCCATGGTATTTCTGGCCGTGCGTTTTCCAGCTTATGGAGGTGATGTAGAACATCTCAGTCTGGCTCCAGACTCGAGCTTCTTCGGGCGTCAGACCTGGCGGTTTCTTGCCCTCGCCGGCCTTGCCGCGGCCATGGATCCAGATGGGCTTTGATGATATCCCGTACAGCTCAAAGGGGGCACTCTGGCGGAAGAGCATGGCGTAGGGCTCATACACGCTGTGGAAGGAGTAGAAGCTCTTGTGCTGGAAGATGGTCAGCACAAAGGTGTTCTCCTCGTTGGGCTTGCAGCTCGGATCCGTCCGGTTGCAGAGGGTGATGGCCAGGGAGTTTGTGGCCTGGTGGATGGACTCGAGCTTGGGCGGCAGACGAGGCATGTACCGCCGCAGACACCGGTTGTCCTGGGAGGCCACGGCGGACGCGAGGTTCGGTCCTACCGCTCCGGTGTACTCGAGTTTGGCAAAGACTCGCTGGGGAGCCACGTCGTAGTGGGCGTACATCTGGCCCTCCCTGTCCCAGAAGACGAACCAGTTCTTCTCGATGGCGCCGTACGCCGTCGGCCGCTGGATCTCCGTAGGCACGCGGAACTCGTTCTGGAAGAAGTGCTCGTACCCCCAGTCCATCAGCATGCGGAAGTCCTGCACCCACTGCCCGAAGCAGGTGAAGACCGAGTTGGAGCCGTAGATGGTCAGCGGGAAGCGTGGCCCGTAGAAGACGCGGGCGTCGTGGGGGCCGATATTGAGGGCAAAGAAGGCCAGGTCGCCCGTACACTTGTTGCGGTCTCCTACGGTGGCCGCGATGGGCATGTTCATGGGCGGGCTGACGCACTCCAGGCGGCCGCTCGTCTTGAACATGGCGTTGCACACGAGCTCAGCAAACCAGACGGTGTTCTTGATCGTGTCCCGGCGGTTCATATGCTGTGCTGAGATCACCCATGTGTCGTTGAGCTGCGGATGGGGGATGATGCTGGGGTTCGTAGCCGGCAGCTCGCCGAACTTGATGCGAAAGAACTTGCGGTCCGGCGTCGACAGCGAGAAGATCTCGTGGTGCGTTTTCGAGATGTCGGCCGCGGTCTTGGGCGAGGCAGCCGGCGACGGCTTGTTCTTCTTGTTATTACCGCCAGTATCATTGTTATTATTATTGTCAAAGGGCAGCGAGCCCTTGAGGCTGTCTCTGAGCGACCATCCGGAGCGCGCGCTGCCAAAGTAGGTGGCGGCCACGAAGGCGAGCAGCAGGAAAAGGGCCACCGGGATGAAGAGTCGCTTGAGCCCGCGAACTAGCATTGCCTATCGAGCACGTTAGGTCAAGGTCAGGACGGCCGTTTTTTCCCCCTTTCACATCGTCAGGTTCACAGTCGAAGGGAGGAAAGATGTACTCCGTAAAGAAAATATCGCCCTTGTTGCTTGTTGGTCTGGCGTAGAGGTTGAATTCATCGCAACCGCGCGGCGGCCCAGCGAGCAACTGGAGAACCTCGCCCTAACGCAGCTTTTCTCCCTTGGAACGAGCAGAGTTTTTCTTTTTTTTTGCTTCTTCTTCTTCTTCTTCTCTGCTCTCTAATCAGCAGCGGCCGTTACCCAGCTTACGTGGGATTTCTTCTCCAGTATTTGTGAATGGCCCGAGGAGTGGTTCGTGTCGCCGGCCAAATCTTCCCCAGAGCCAATTGGAGCGCCCCAACGCCTGGAGAAAAGGGGGTTGGCCCAGGGGGGGGTTTCCGCAGTGGACAGGGCAAGCCACGAGAGAGCGAGAGAGGCCCATAGTATTATTTTAATTAATACGCACTGTACGATGATTATGTACTTGACTAAGGAGGAATTGCTGGCGCCGATGAAGCTGTCTATGGGGCCCTTGGATCTACTATGAGCGGGTGGAAAAAGCAAAGGCGGACCACCCCCTGCGATCCCTGCAAGCCTCTCTCGGACATGTTACTCGATTTGATACATAATTTGCATGAGCCCCATGGAGACCAAGTTCATTTCCGTTATAGCGCCTGAAAATCTCTCTATATATACACAGGATGATACTGGATTCGTCACGCTATGAACATGTGAAACTGCTGCTGCTTCGTAAAAGAAAGAAAAAAAAAAGAACCAAAAAGAACCAGAAAAAGGGCGACAGGATCTAATCAAACGGAGGGGACATAACGGGCCTCCCAGAAAGAAAAAATTGCAAGGAGAGAGAGAGATGGTGAAAGAAAGAGAGTGAAAGAAAGAGAAAGGAATCGATCACATAGCTTTGGCGGCAGGCGGCAATGTCCTGGAATAAGCCCACTGAGCGAACTTGACGCTGGGTCCGTCGAAAAGCTTAGTGACAATCTCCGCAAGCCAGAGGGTGAGCGGAAGGAGAATAAGCTGTGGAACAAGGAATCCAACCTCAAGGCCGAGTGGGCCATTCGTGGGCAGAGGGAATCGGTTGACCCATCCAGGGATGGTTTTGTGGTGCGAATCCTTCACCCAGCCCACTGCGGAATAGAGGCGGTCTCCCAGAATCCAGAGAACGGGCCCGTGGACGAGGTAGAGGGCAAAGGAGACGCGGCCGAGATACTGGTTGAACCGGAGCTCGAAGAAGCTCTGCAGTGGGCGGATGCGAGAGATCGACGAGACGAGGAAGACGGCCGCCCAGAAGAGGTAGAACCACTTGAAGTCGAAGACCGCCTGGGGCTTCAGATAGGAGAGCCAGTTCCAGCCAGGAGACTCCGTGAGCAGCGCAACGTCGAAGCTGTGGGACGGACAGCCGCCAAGGTACATGCTGATCACGAAGATGCTGTAGAAGAATGTCTCCTTGTAGGGTTGCAGGCGGTAGAAGAACTTGGGCAGGTTGTTGCTCTCCGCGAGCAGGTCGAGGTCGGACAGGTGCATGCCAGCAACGAACATGGCGCACAACGCTCCGTCAGCAATATACATAAAGTAGATGAAGAGGCCGATCTCGCACAGCAGGCGAGCATTCCTCGAGGCCTTGGAAAAGGCCAGCAGCGCAGTGTAGATGACAATCGAGCCCTTGAACTCGACCGGAATCGACCACGCATGGAAGTTGTAATGGAACCAGGGCTCGCCGCCGGTTCGGTAGATGAAGCTGAAGTTCTTCATCTCGCAATACCACTTCCACACCTCGTCTCTGTAGCTCCCTTGCGGGTCAGGAACCGCCGTTATCCCAAACATATGCCATATCGTCATGTACACAAAGGTCGTCGCCATCACCGGTAGGTAGAGTCGAAGCCATCGTCGAAATAGGGCGGAGGCCAGGGTATCTCCAAGCTTGAGATAGTCGCCTGCCTGTATCAAGCTCAGAGCCTTCACCGACAGCACGTAGCCCGACAGCACGAAGAAGACGCTGACTGCAAAATGGCCGCCGGAGAAGAAGGTCCGTATCCCAGGCAAGGCAATGAAGTGGTGCTTGCCCTTGTATCCGTATACGTTTTCGAATATGGGATTCTGCGTCACCGCATCGTGAGCCCAGAGCTCGTGGTGGCCGATATAAACGAGCAGGGCTGCGAATCCTCTCAAGCCATCGAGGTAGCTCGTCCGTCCCATCTGTTTCCGCCGGCCTTTCGTCGTCAGGATGGACGGCCGCACTATGTCAAGAAACCATCGCAATGCACCGAAAATCCGAGACGGTTTCGACTCCCCCGTCGGCTCCTGCCAGTACTGCTTCTCTAATATGTTCCCCGGTAGAGCTGACATCTTCAAATGCAGCCGGTGGTGTTCCTGGCTGTCCTTTTGCGCTTCCTCAAGGGAAGAAGACGGATAATAGTAATAAAATCAGTTGTAAAAAAAAAAAATTATATCAGAGATGGAGCAATTCTTCTTCCTCCCTGCCGGACCATGCGATCCAGGCGCTCCAGCTAAGGTTGATGTCCAACGGCGAAAAGGAATCAATATTGGTGGAGGAGAGGGCGGAGGAGGAGAATATCTTGATCAAGATCTGGGGTTAAAGCGAACCGAAAAAAAACCCTTTCCCCCCTCCCCCCTTGGGTTCCCATCTATCTGCGGAGTTCGTACGGCTCTCCAATAAAAAAAAAAAAAAAGATTAGTTCGGTTGACGTATGATTTCGAGCAAGCGGCGAGCAACATCGGTTTCACACTGCCTGGAAGAAGCAACGAAGGGCGAAAAAGCAACGAAAGGCCATCCAAATATCACAGGCAAAAAGAGTCTCCAGAGTCCGCCAGGTGCCAAGGGGTGTCATCTTCCAGGGAACAATCAGAGAGGAGGGAGCTGGCCGGTACTTTAGGGGTTCACATGCCGAGTCGTGCCTGTTCCTCGCCCTCGTTGCCTGTCCATCTTTTTGCCCTCGCCCGCCCCTTGGCCCTGGTCTGGCTTTGCCCTGGCCCGAGAGGCAACAAGGTCTCCCCCGGAGCTTCCAGGAAAGGATGCCCGTATCCAATCCCTGGCGCGGTGGAGATTGGCTTCCTGATTGCTTTTTCGGCTTTGCCTGATCCACCCCTTTTTTTGACTTTTTTTTGCCATCCAAAATTTTCAGTTAGTCTAATTGAGCTTATCCCGAGCCATAACAAGCGGAAAATAATATCAACAGCTCTCTCGGCCATAAAGCAAAAAAAACGGCAGTTTTCCCCCTTCTTTCGATCGGAAATCGACCGTGGATACCTTGACCGAAGGCGCTTACTTCGATTTTTTTCCCTTGGTTCCCCCAGGTCTTCTCAATTCCTCTGACCTGAACAACCTTCTTTCGCTCTCCTCCTCCTCCTCCTCCCTTCTCCTTCTTCCTCCACCCCCCGCACATGGCAATCGCCGCTTCTCATCTTTAAAAAATCACGATGAAGCCGCTTTCTCCTTTTCTGAACCGTACTCCTGTGAGTATCCGTTCAGCAATAGATCAAGCAATGGGGGCCGTCAAGACCATTGCACCGAAGTTCGGAGGCTTCCTGCCACGGCAGATGAGAAGAGCTCTGGTAGGATGCATCTCCTGTCTGGTCATCGTCATTTACCTCTCAGTTGCTGGTGCCTTTTCCGAGTCGAAAAACGATTATCCTCACAGTCTCGCCCCGACAATGGAGAAGTTTCCCCGCAAAATCTGGCAGACTTGGAAGGTTGACCCTCTGGCTTTCGACAAACGAGACCTGGATACCGCAAAGAGCTGGGTATCCAAGAACCCCGAGTACCGATATGAAGTTCTGACCGACCACAACGACATGTACTATGTTGAAACGCACTTTGGCCCTGAAGGCTTCAACCGACCGGACATCGTCGATACCTACCGCCAGCTCACTGCAAAGATCATCAAGGCTGATTTGCTCAGATACCTCGTCATGTATGTCGATGGCGGTGTCTATACTGATATTGACGTCGAGGCAATCAGACCAATCAAGCGATTCATCCCGGAGCGGTACAACGAGAAGGACATAAACATGGTCATCAGTGTCGAGATCGACGAGCCAAGCTTCAGTGACCACGCCATCCTGGGCCAGAAATCGAAGTCCTTCTGTCAATGGACGTTCATGTGCAAGCCCAAACTCCCCGTCATGATGAGACTTGTCGATAACATTCTGAAGTGGCTCCATGGCGTTGCAAAGAAGCAAGGCAAACCGATATCAGAAATTGTCCTCGACTTTGACGAAGTTATCAGTGGCACTGGACCGTCTGCCTTTACCAACGCAATCTTGCAAGAGATGAGCGAGAATGTTGGTGAGCCTGTCAAATGGGACACCTTCCACGATATGCATGAATCTAAGCTCGTGGGAGGCTTCCTTGTCCTCACTGTCGAAGCATTCGCCGCTGGACAGGGCCACTCTGACTCTGGGAACCACAACGCCCGAGCTGCTCTTGTAAAGCATCACTACCATGCATCTGAATGGCCAAAGAATCATCCGCGATATAACCACCCTGTGTACGGTGAAGTTGAAAAGTGCAACTGGGATCGCGGTTGTGTTGAAGAATGGGATAAGAACACTGCCGCTTTCAAGGAGCTCTCGCCCGAAGAACAGGCCAAAAAGATCGCTCTTGCAAAGCTCGAAGTTGATGCTCCACCACCCAAGGTGCCTGAGGTCCCAACATGGAACCAGCCCCTCCCAGGAGCGGAACAACAGCCCAACGGACAGCCCCAACCCCCTCAGGTTCCCCAGCAGGTACCGGTTGAAGGTCAGCCCATTGTGCAAAACCCACCCCTGCAGCCGGGCCAGCAGTTCCAGCAACCCCCAATGCAACCACTGCAGCCAGGCCAGCAGGTACAGCAAGCACCACCCACGCAACAGCAGCAACCCGGTCAGCAACTCCCGCAAGCTCCACCACAGCAGCAACAGCCAGGGCAACAAATGCAACCCCAGCCTGGACAGCAGCTACAGCAGCCACAGCAGCCACCAACGCAGCAACCACCAACACAGCAGCAACCGGGCCAGCAGCAACCAGGGCAGCAATTCCAGCAACCACCACCACCACAGCAGCAGCAACCAGGGCAGCAATTCCAGCAACCACCACCACCACAGCAGCAGCAACCTGGTCAGGCGCTACAACAGCCACCACCGCCGACACAGCAGCAACAATCCGGACAGGCATTGCAACAACCACCCCCGCCACAACAGCAGCAGCAGCCCGCACAGCCACTGCAGCAACCAGCACCTCAGCAGCAACAGCCTGGACAGCCATTGCAACAGCCACCACCACGCCAGCAACAACCCGGACAAGGCCCACCTGAACAACCCAAGGCACCTTCGGAAAATGAACAACAGCCTAAGGCGCCCCAGCCTAATACACCTGCATCTCCAGATGGACCAGAAAAGCTCGATGATAAAGACCTCAAGGAAATCGCGGATCTCAATGATGAGCTCAACAACCTCGAAGGCTCCGAAAAGAATAAGCGGGATCCCAAAGCCGGGCCTTGAAGGGTTGTTAAGATTGCGTGACAACATTCCATGGCTGCATGATATCGGAGTCTCTTCATCCACCCGCTTTTACCCCTATCCTTATTGGATTCCTATCGATCATGATAGGCATCATAAAGCCAATGGGGGGCGGAATATCGCCGGATGAGATAGATGTACATCCCCGCTCGTCTGAGTGGACGTGTGGTGTGGTAGCTGGCTTACACTCCCCAGCACGGTGCGGTACATGACGCGCCCTTTATCAGCCTAAAGCAGTCCGAGTATATTCGAGAAGAACGGTGTTTCAACGGCGTTTATGGGTCATATCGAAGGGAAGCGCGTGATGAATATGGATACCTAAAGATTTCTGATTTCATTCCATTTCCTTTTGTCTTCCATTTTTCTATTTTTTTTTTTTTTCTGTCTTATTCTTAATATCCTGAACTCTGATAGCGGTTGGTTATGTCTTTATGCGGGGATTTATTAGCACGTTATAGACTATCATTGTCAGTTATCACGGCCTCCAATTTGAATGTGTTATAATGTTGAATATAACCTGTTGATAGCAAATACATATTGGAGACGAGGGTCTCGTATCTGAACTGTCGCTCATTTCGTGGTTCAAGGACATGGTTCCTGGGCTAACAAATAAAGTAACCATCGTATCTGAGCTCTCTAGACGAACCTCACTGCGCAATGGCATCGCCTTGCGCGGTAGAGCCTTTCATGCTCGCCACCCTCCGGTTTGCTTGTCGTTAGAAGTTCTTTTCAGACGTTCAAAATTCCGAAGCTAAAATTACTGGGCTGCTTATGTAATCGGAAATTTCTCAAACTTCTCAAAGGCCTTCTTCGCTCTCAAAAGACCCGTTCTTACCCCAGCGCAAGATCAACCCAGCCCACAAACAACAGAGATGATATTAAGACGGTTCGCCATAAGGCAAGGTAAGCTTTTGCTCTTCAGTTTAATCCCCCAGCTGTCTCAATTGCCTAGCTAACAGCCTGATCTCTTGCAGCGCGCTCCTTTGCGCAGAACAGCCGTCAAAGGCCGTTTCAGTCCCGATTTTTGTCCAGCCAGATTCCTACCGATACCATCCCTGTGACCGAGGTAGAGGCGAGTGAATCTATACAGGCCAAAAGTATCAACCCGGACGAGACTGTTTCATCGGCATTGGCTCATCACAAAGCCAGTGTAGTAACTAGTATGTACAAATGAGGGAGGTTGCCAATTGCAGCCTATCCTATCTATGGTGTTCTCCTGAAGGAAGAAATCTTGAGCCTGGTAAAAGGTTGACTGACGTTCCTCCTATCTTGACAGAAAATAAATTCAACCGACTTGGATCTGATATTAGAAACAATTACCGGCCCGAAGATCTAATTTCCAATCCTCCCAGAGCCTCTGATGTCACTCTCGAACTCCTTCTTGCCTCCCAGGCCCATATCGGACACTCAACTTCTCTCTGGAACCCCGGAAACTCGGGCTATATACATGGTATTCGAGAGGGAGTTCACATAATTTCTCTCGATGTGACTGCAGCCCATTTACGGCGAGCAGCCAAAATTGTCGAAGAAGTTGCTCGAGTCGGAGGTTTAATTCTATTCGTTGGCACGAGAAAGGGCCAGAAACGAGCCGTTGTGCGTGCTGCTGAACTAGCGCAGGGTTGCCATGTCTTTGATCGCTGGGTTCCAGGATCTCTCACCAACGCAATGCAGCTCCTGAATGAATGCGAGGTTAAACTCGTTGATGCCCTTGATAGAACTGTGGATTATCCTGGATTCCAGGCTGTTGATATCGAAAGATGCCCATTGAGACCGGATTTGGTGGTCTGTTTCAATCCCCTTGAAAATAAGCCTTTGCTCCAAGAATGTGCTACCATGAATATCCCCACCATCGGAGTTATCGATACCGACGCGGATCCGACTCGAGTCACCTATCCTATACCCGCAAATGATGACAGTCCCAGATGCATAAGTGTAATTGCGGGTGTCCTAGGAAGGGCTGGAGAAAGAGGACAGCAAGTGCGGTTGAAACAGTCAGCTGCCGGAGATTTACCTTATACACCTATCGAACTTGGAGGCTCAGAAAACAAGGAGTCTTAGGCTACCGGTTCTGCTCCTCTTTTCGAAGATTATACCCGGTTCAAAGGCTCGTTTTATGAAATTTCAAATCTAGCAATGTACAATACTATAACTTTTTCTTGTTGTGTATTAACTCTGGTACTGTCGATTCTTCAGCTAATCTAGGAACCATATTTCCTTCTGCTTTTCTGTCCCGGTCTTGTCCTCGAGTATCAGAACGTCAGGTAACCATTTTCCTTCGGTTTTATGTTTGACTGAGAAACAAAACCAGAGAATGTGGCCATAAACCATAATATTAAATACAGCCACCGCAGCTGCAACCCATGCGTGCGTATGGGCAACGACGTCATACCTACCTTATACTTGCCGAATATTTCATATTCTTAAAATAAGCAAGAGTAACCTAGGGATTCAATATTGGAGGTTACCTCCTTCACATAAACAAATAATCTCAAGTCTCAACTGAATAATTTCCTTCCCATTATCGGTTGTGCTATATTCGGTCCTATACCTGCTTTCATGATGGAATTGGGCTTCGGTGATCAAGATCTTATCTATGAAGAAGAAGCTGAAAGGCTAGCTAAATCGGCTCCAGTGCCCCGCCCTATGTGTCTGTCATGTAGCAAGCTCGTGGCAGAATCTCCCATGCTCCAGTGTTCTCAGGCTCATCCGTCAACAAAATGCTTCCAATGTGTCAAAGTCAACAAGCCGTGCCATACTATTCCACCACAATTCCGAGGCGACCTTGAACGTATTCAGGCTCTTGCACGAGAAATTCATGTTAGACCGTCGCAAAAAGCAACCGAACAGCTTGAAGAACTTGCTCGCAAATATGTTGTACGTATCGAAGCGTACGAGCTCAAAGAGCCTACGTTAGAAGTGTATGCGCCGTATCAAGTACCTCGATCAATACCACTTCCCGTCCCGGTTGATTCCCCAGTCAAAGCTGTAAATCCCACGAGCTCTTCAGTTTCTACAGAAGATGGGTTAGCCTCGAAGGCTCGCGATCTTCAGCAGGTCAACCACATGCTAAATAAAATACTGGAGCTTTTATCCCAAAAAATGGACTTACCTTTGGAGAATGGAAATATTGAGAAGAAGCCAGAATCTACTTGGCTACACGTTAACCAAGGTACCATACACGGGAATAATGTTAATGAAGCTCCAAAATAACGTCGTTGATTACCTTGCGTTCGATCACTGCATGGTTGATTCTATTATCGAGAATACAAACGCAATCCTGTTAATTTACTCTCTGCGCCAACATTACCATGTCAAGGATGCTGCAAAGGGGACTCAGCCTGATCTTAAGGTAAGAAAATACACTCGAAATTTCGGCCACTTTCCCATGAATTGTATGGACCAGTATCACCTTTCAAATTTTGGCTAACAAAGCTCACTCAGTAACTACCTGGCAGGTCAGGCCGAGAAAGCGACTTCTATGCATCAAACCATTCCGTATCTGTGAGCCTTCCTGAGGTTACACGGCCTTAAAATGGGCGGCTACCTTTCGACTAAATATCGATTTTGTATACGTTCAGCGTTTTCTGGCTGCATAGAGTCTTGTTGCCTTAGCCCCCAAGGATTAATGGCGTGTTCATTCGAAAATTAATTAGTTACTGCTTTACGCCTTTCCTCTGAATAATAGGTTATGTTGGCTGAAGCCACAGTGCAGCAAAATGGCTTACATATGAGTTTTAATGCTACCAAAAACATTTGATCGTCAAGAGAATGGGATGCTCTTCTACACATGCAAAAAGAATAGATTAATTATGTCTATTAGTTACCGTGCGATCAATTAAAGTTGGTTAACTTTCCACGTTTTTGCCAACCTTATTTTAAGTTTAGCAGCTCGACAATAGCCAAGGCCGGGTTATGCACAGCGCTTTGGAGCAGGTGATAGTCCGTGAACGTACGCAGTTCTGCAGGAAACTCTACTGTTACCTCCAAATCTATTGCCCTCCTATGGACTAGGAAGATTTATGCTAGCACCGTATTACCAAGTTCCATGGCCTCCGGGTGGTATATACCTCGCATACCTATGCACTGGCAGTTGGTAATCATGTAGGAGATGGCATGATTGAGAGAAACAATCAAAGTTTATATGTTAGGTCTATCGGCTATCCCTGTAGCTAAAAAACGAAAAATACATATATCTGGTCAAAAACAGAGAATTGAGACAGGTGTAGCCACATAGAATAGCATCCAAAGGAACAAACACGTCTACCTACCATACGTAGAGATACATAAATAAATCTAGAAGGGTATATGGGACAATAGCCAGCAATTGTAGTTGCACACTTGTTGAAAACGTAAAGGGAATTCTCCCCGCCCAAGATAGTAGAGAAAACTGATAAAAAAATAGCAGGATGCATTGATTAACCCAAGGCTCTCTTGGTGAGTTCGAAACTATAAGATGCGGGTTAGCTCAAGGTCACTAGCGTTAGAATCCGAAGGGAGGAGATAAAACGTACGCTGCGAAAGTACCAGCCGACACGGGTGCAGCTCTAAGCAGAGTTGGAGCAATGCCTTTAACAAACCCTCTCATTCCCTCCTGTGCGAGTGTCTGTCTAAAGCAGTCTCTCATGTTTTTGTATCTCTGTTGTTCCCCAAAACCGTCACTCTGCATTTTACTCTTGACCACATCGAATGGATAACTTGAAAGCCAGAGCATTTCACCAGCCAAACCACCATATCCTGCTATTTTATAAGCAGGAATATCTTCACGCTTGGTATTTGTTCGCCTGGCTTCCCAGTCCATCATGTACTCGAAGGAAAGGAACCAAGTTCCATACGCTTGGGCCTCACGAAGAATTGTAACCACCTCTCCACGATAAAGGCCATTGAACAGTCCTCCTTGAGATGACAGTTTCTTTATACAGTCCAGAGGCCCACTATAAAGTCTCCCTTCTCCATGAGGTTGGGTCTGGAGTCTGATACGGACGTGTTCAATTGGGCCAGATATCACGGAATTGACAATTCCTGCAAAAGCACCAGACAGGTAATACTGAGAGTAAGATAGATGCGGATCCTTTGACCCTTTCTGGGCATTCATTCTTTCGAAATAACGACGGGCTTCATGGAACGCTCCAAATTGAACGCTTACCTGCACGAAGAGAAAATATCAAGTTAGGTAGACGTAGTAACCAAAATGCACGGGTTATGGAGGATGGGAAACATACGCAAGCACCGATACCAATCAATGGGGTCAAGGTCCCTTTATAGAATGCGAGTGGGCCCTCCTTTGCAAATATCTTTGTAGCGCAGTCCAAGGCATTAGAATAGTGCGTCGTCGTTTGCAACCGAACTTTGACAATATCTAGGTAATGATGATTTAGCCAGTGCTATTACGGCTAAGCTTTTTCATACGTACCGAAGGGTTGTCCTATAAACTCTGTCAGTAATATGGTCCGATGAATTAAGCAGAACAAAATACAAACCTAGAAGAACCTGTGCAATTCCTCCAACAGCACCTGATGTCAGATCTTTGATGGTCTGCATCGGATCCTCTACTTCTCCCTTGTGTTCAGAAGCCATCGTTGCCGTGTTTCACCGATAGCCGAAGACGCCGGGGAGGGGAAGGAGATGGAGCAAGCGGTGTGAGGTAGAGATAAGCGGCCGTCTATCTGGTTAGCGGCAAATTAATACAGACGATAGAGAAACACACTGCTATCTCACAATTGAACGTACCCTGAAGAGGTTTTCGGCCAAACGACAGAAATAATCACTTGACGGGGAAAAAGCTGAACGATAACGATCAGCAAGGACGAAAGGAGCAATCCGAATGGCGGGATAATATTACGTAATCCCGGGTTATCAATGGCGCGATAAGGAACCAGCTTATATAATCAACCTTAAACCGAATCGGAGATTATTCGGGCCGATTAAAGTCTTGGCATCAAAAATAGGGCACTGCAATGGATGGATTGGAACTTTCATAGAAAGTTTTGGCCTTTTCGATATAAGTGAGAGTCGATCGCTGGGATTGCAGACAAGAATGCCAAACTGAAAGCATGCGCAGACACTCAATTTTGAAGGTGGGTACTGGATTGAAAGTCTTATGATTTATGGTGACACTACTGACGGAAATCATTGGTTTTCTAGGGCATTCGGTGTCAATACTGCTGCTCTCCACGCCGGTTCTCCGTGAAGCCCGTCGGTAACCATGAGCTATCCGCACAGCAATTGCGACAATTGAGCTCGAGCTCTAATACTGGGAATGGATCCGATAATAATAATAACAGCAACAAGACTCAACCTTCCAATTCAACGTTCGGACGTGGATGGGGCGCACCTGCGTTTGGAGGTCAGGTGTCTTGTACAGCCGCAGAATTGAAACAGCGAGAGGCTTTGTTAGCCTCACAAATTTCTCAGGAACAATCGCATTCTACTGCAGAAAGGGAAACGAAGGTAAGGTCATTTTATGCCGCATTTCTGGGTTTAGTATCGAAGTTGTCCATTTAACTAATGTGTTCTGTCGCTGTAGAACGGAAACACAGCAAGCGAACAGCATGCTACATGGATCTGTGCTCAATGTCAAAAGGCCAATCCAGTCAAATTTGTATCTTGTCCTGACTGCAACTGGAAACCTAGCCAAGCCTACCTTACTTCGTCTAGGTCACGACCTACCCAGCCGAAACCGTCTTCTCCGAAAGCTTCACCCGGTAATGGGCAAGCATCTAGTGACACTAAAAAGCAAAAACAAAGCAAGTTTACAATTACAAGGAGTTGGGCCCCTGAGCAATCCCTATACAGGTCCGCCAGAGGTAGGCAACAACCGCAATCTACCGGCCAGTCATCGCGAGATGCTCGGCTCGGGGCATCCGGCGCATTGTCCAGGACCAGTGGAAACATAGATACGGATCACCAGGAACCATGGCGGGAGACCGGTTTTAGAAGTATCTCACGGAAACCGCGCAGCAGTTCAGACTCTCAAAAACAAGACTCAAGTGTCAGTGGCTCATGGCAGCTATCAGGATTTAGAAGCCTCCCTCCTCAATCTGAACAAGTTCAGTCATCAGATATAGCATCAGAATCCGAGGTGCCTCCTGTTAGATCCAAGTCCCGGCGAGATGAATTCGATTCTGGTAACTATACCAACGAAGATCACGTCGGTCGACAGTCCTCACGGGCCGTTCGTGGGAGAGCCAGAGATTTTACCCCGTCGTACGAAGACGCTGATAACGATTTTTTCTCCAAACCTCGAAAACAGAAAGATAGGCGCGCCACCACAGAGGATGATCTGGACGAGTCTCCAGCGCGGTCAAACCGTCGTGGTGCGAGCCGCGGACGGGATCTAGATATAATGGATCGTGAGCTAGAATATGAGGTTGGCCGACCCAAGCGAAAAGACAAAAAGGACAAGAAGAAAGCAGCACAGCGAGTACAGGAACAGTCTGGCCCAACACCGATAGTTCTTCCAGATTTTATCAGTGTTGGAAATCTTGCAGATGCGATTAACGTCCGCCGCACTCAATTTATTAAGAGCCTAGAGAGCCTCGGATTTGATGATGTCACAAATGACCATGTTCTCGACTCAGAAACGGCTGGGTTAATTGTCACTGAATTCAATTTTGAACCCGTGGCTGAGTCTAATGATGTAGACCTGGTTGCCGCTCCGAGACCTGACGATACGTCCAATCTACCCGCAAGGCCACCCGTAGTTACTATCATGGGACACGTTGATCATGGAAAGACCACCCTTCTGGATTATCTTCGAAAGTCTTCCGTTGTTGCAACTGAACATGGAGGAATAACGCAACATATTGGTGCATTTTCGGTTACCATGCCATCTGGAAAACAAATTACCTTCCTTGATACCCCTGGACACGCTGCTTTCCTGGAAATGCGGAAACGTGGGGCGGATGTTACCGACATCGTAATTTTGGTTGTTGCCGCTGATGACAGCGTCAAGCCCCAAACAATTGAAGCTATAAAACATGCAAAGGGCGCAGATGTTCCAATCATTGTTGCAATTAACAAAATCGACAAAGAAGACATCAATATTGACCGAGTCAAGCAAGACTTAGCACGTCATAATGTCAGTGTCGAGGATTATGGCGGCGATGTGCAGGCAATCGGAGTCAGTGGGAAAACTGGCCAAGGAATGTTGAAATTAGAAGAGGCTGTCATTACGCTATCCGAGATGTTGGACCTTCGAGCTGATAAGGAATGCAACTTTGAAGGCTGGATTATTGAAGCATCCACTAAACGAGCAGGCCGAGCAGCAACTGTGCTAGTACGACAGGGAACGCTCCGCCCGGGTGATGTGATTGTCGCCGGGACTTCATGGGCTAAGGTTCGAACTCTGCGTAATGAAGCTGGTATTCAGGTTGCGGAGGCCCTTCCAGGAACACCCGTAGAAGTCGATGGCTGGAGGGATCAACCAGTAGCTGGATTCGAAGTACTCCAAGCTCCAGATGAGCAACGTGCAAAGGATGTTGTTGCATTCAGAACTGAAAAAGAAGAAGTACAGCGACTGGGTGGTGATGTGGAAGCCATCAACCAAACCCGCCGTGAGACGCGTGAGAGACGGCAGCTTCAGGCTTCTCTAGAAGAGAATGGTGACACATCTACTGATGCTGCCGACAAAGGCGGTCCACAACCTATTCCATTTATTGTCAAGGCTGATGTCTCTGGTTCCGCGGAAGCCATAGTCAACGCTATGTCGGCCGTGGGAAACAATGAAGTTTTTGCGAAAATCTTGCGATTCAGCGTTGGAAAGATCGGAGAATCAGACATCAGACATGCTTCTGCTGCTAATGCTGCCGTTATCTCCTTCAACCAGTCCGTTGATCCTGATATTATGAAGATTGCTGTGGCAGAAGGAGTCGATGTCCTGAACCACAACATTATCTATGAATTGATTGATGATGTGAAGATGAGACTGAGCGAGCATCTTCCCCCGACCGTCACTCAACGTGTTTCAGGAGAAGCAGAAATTGGCGAAATCTTCGAAATCAAGCTCAAAGGGAAGAAGACCACCTTTGTTGCTGGATGTAAAGTCAGTAACGGTGTCATCCATCGATCTCACAACGTCAGGGTTCTGAGAGGGAAGAATATTATTTATGATGGTATGTTTTTCCATGCGTCTCTTTTCCTTTCCAGCTCTGTTATTGTCTACTAACCAACTCCGCTCCAGGAACCCTCTCATCTTTGAAGAATGTTAAAAAGGATGTGACCGAGATGCGAAAAGGCACGGAGTGCGGCATGGCATTCGAAGGGTGGGCCGACTTCGCTGTTGGCGATGAAATCCAGACATATGAAGTGGTTCGCGAGAAGCGTCTCCTTGACTAGAGGCATTCAACTCGCTGTTGAAAGCGTGGAAGTACCGATTTTCCATTTATCTCATGTATAACTATATTTTATAGACGGTTTCTTTCAGGCTGCAGGTAGGGTCATGTTGCAGCCCCCCAATTCCCCATTGATAGACCTTATCCTTCGAGATCTTGTATTATATTACCCTATCATGTCACTCCTAATGCTTTGTGCTCCTCGTGTTATTATCAATCTTCATCGCCACCCTTGACTGTTATTTGTCAAACTCAGGCATCGTATGTATCCAGCCAACTCCGGACAATATCATTCAACGATTACTATGCTTAACATTTTTCTGTTTCCCTCCTTGAATATCGAAATCACAAACATCAATCTTGCGGTATTTAAAACAACAGCATGAATCTCAAGCAAACACACGTAAACAAGCATTCAGACCATTAGTACTCCGTACATCAGGCTAGATCAACTTCTTTTGCCTTTTTGTTTTCCTTCTCCTTTGGGCCAACTCCTTTGCCCTTTTTTGCCTTGCTGATGCCAGCACCTGTTTTGTCGCTTGCCCCTTTCTTTTCATTTGTCTTGGCTTTGGATGCTCCAATGGGGCGGGCCGGTGCCTAATGTAGACTCTGATTAGCCACCATATCTCTCTTTTGTATTTTTTGGAGGGGATATGTGCTTCATATCAAGGAATCCTACCTTTGTAGGGAGGTAGAGTGTATCTTATATTAGAAAATCTGCAAAACGTACCTGTTTCTTAGGACCACTACCTCGCTTGCTGTCCGCAGGGCCTTTTGACTTTAAAATACTGGGCTTCGGGATAGTAGAGATGGCTGGTGTACGGACTTGTCTTGGGCCGCTGATTTGTACTCCGAATGCCGTAACCACTGAATCGTCAGAGGAAGAAGGGTCAAAATAGTCCTCATCATCTAGTGGATCAGTCACCACAAAATTTGTTGCTTGTGCAGCATAGTCGTAGTCATCTTCGTCTTCTGTTTCATCCATGTGATCGACGATAAGGCTCTTTTTCTGAACAGGGGTTGTATTGGGGGTGGGATAAGTTGAGCATGAAGGCGGGCTAGAGGGATGAAAGGAGGAAGGCTCTTCATGATGAGGATTCTCGACATCGGTCGGCTCAGCGTTAACAAACTCCTTGTTAATGGACGAATAATATGGGATTGTGGCTGGATCAGTTGCAACACAGCCAGTATTATCACTCGGAAGGTCTTCTTCACTTTCTTCGGCGCCTGAGGCTTCTGACTCCTCGCTGGATGTGGAGGTAAGGGAGTCAATGGTAGTAGTACCTTCGAGATCATGGAGGGACATCTTGGGCTTCAACTGAGCGATCGATGAGTCTGGCAGGTTATAGAGGAACTGCTGGCCAAACCAGTAGATGTCGAATGTGTTGCTATGCAAGACCTGACGAGTTTAGCTACCTGTTAGCAGTGCAATATGAGCTAGTATTTGATTCATACTTACCATCGAGTAGAAGATGATCCGGAAAGTAGTAGGGAATTCCGAATCATCAATTCCCTCCAAGATCTGGAGCTCAATTTTCTTTCTTGAGATCCTATGGATCTCGTTCTTTGCAACCATGCGTTTGATAGTTTCATTTGCATGGTTTAGATATATCTCCGTGAACATATCAACCTTGGAAACAGGAATTGGTTAGTTTCGCGAGAACTGATAAGAAAAGGTCAGTCAAAAATGTTTCGTACCTTTCGAGCTGAAGAAGACATGTTTTTGGTCTGCTCCAAGAGAACTTGCTGGCAGTCTATCGGGAACGGAGGTAAATTGGTGATGTCAACACTGTATGCTGTTTGTTGGTGGCTAGCCAGGAGAACTGCTGTCAAGGATAAGAGAATTGAAATCGAAGGTAGCGAGGGTCTTTTTTATAGAAGATAGGGAGTCCTGTGGCTGGGGCTGACTCCGCCAAATTTGGAGGACAGCGGTATAGACACAATAGTGTCTAGCAGGAAAAAAGAGACAGAAAAAGAGCCATTTAATAGGCACGTGAGAGACTAACAACACAAGGTAGTATTGATTTCATCAACACAGAAGGGATGTTGATTGAGACTTCAAGCCTCGTAAGCATCATCGTCTGGACCATTGAGGCAAAATTTTTAACTTCATATTCATGAAGTAGTATGAACACACGTTGCATAGAAGGTGAATAGTTCCGGACTATTCAATCAAATCATGCCAGACATAAGACATCAGCTAGGTAGGGTGGCCTGACGGGAGATAATACAACGCCAATTCTAAAGTAAGAGGGAGAAATTTGATATTAATTCCAAGGGGAAACCAGAAAGTTCGGTGTCTCTCTTTCACCGTGACTTCCAGCGAAGTCTGCCTGCCCACTTTGCCCATTCCTGTGTGTCCTCCCTTTCCAATATTGCCTCAACCGTATACCATTCCCTAGCGAGCTCTTCGTTAGATGCCATTCTATGTACATAGCTATGACAAGCACGGCACAGCCAAGCAACTTGGTTCAAATCGCGTTCCTCATGCCATCCACGCTTCAGAGCCTTGCTGTGAACAGCCTTGGGTATAAGATGGTGATATGTTAAGGGTATCCAATCCCGTTCACAAATCTCGCAAGCAGAAGTTCTAGTAGCACTGAAAGGAGGCGGCTTTGCAGTAACAGTAGAGGAATATTCCATGAATACAGAAGAGAGCATGGCCGTAAGGTCAGAAGCCTCTGACATTAAGCCGTAGGTGACCAGAGACTCAGATACTGATTGATCGACCAAGGAAGCTAGAAAATCGATGGTATTTCCCGAAATACCTTCAGCATAAGTGTCTGCAAGAATGGGGGATGACTGTATAGCGTTGTAAGAGAGAGTCTGCACTTCTTCTGGAAACGACCTGAATATCTCTTGGGCAATGAACTAGTGGTACCCTTTTAAGTCACTGCAGCACAGGATACTCAAAGAATCACTCATATCAGTTGGGCCACATACATCAATAAATTCCGCTAGTTCAGCAGGATCATTATCATCCGAAAATGAGGTATTGCTAAAGCTTGTACGGAGGTCCCCACCAAAAGTCCTCGACAGGGGCAATCTGGTGGCTATAAGCAATACAGTGGCGGAACACATAGCTTACTATACTGATTTGTATAATTTTGTATGGTAATTATTAGAAATAAGTATAGGAATATATGCATCTGAGCATAGTAACTCATGCATTAAAGCCTAACTCCCTAATAGCCTTATTTTGTAGCTACCTTATAGCGTTATTAAAATAGCTAAATATTACCTTCTTGCTCTATTCCTTCCGACTAATAATTAAAATATTGCTTCCTTGCTCTATTCTAGTATTCCTCATACTATTATCTACTCTTTCTTATAATGGTTGGCTATTCTATTACTATTCGAGCCTAGGCTCTTACTCTTCTCTCTATTGGTTAGTCTTATAAAAAGGTAGAGGAGTATCTTAATATTCCTACTTTAACTCTTTGATATATTAAATAGAGGGCAAAGGACCGTAGATATAACTCTGAGGCTAGCCTAAGGATTAAGCTAGAATTTATAGAGGATAGTTCTTAATTAGGAAGGCTAAAAGAAATAACTATAGAGAAAGAGGAGTAGTTAGTCTAGGGTATTTAAAAGGATAAGAATAGAAGGGAGAAGTTAACTAAAGTCCTTACCTATAAGTATAATCTCTCTACTACTACTATATATTATATTCTTCAAAACTATGGATTTAGGTCTATTAAACCTACTTAGAAGCCTGGGTTAAGTGAAGTATCTAAAGCTAAAAGATTTACTTTTACTAGAAAATATTAGGACTAGACTCTAGAGGATTAGAAGAATATTATCTAGAGTAATAAGACCTCTATTATCCTTAGTTAACGGGGCGGAGATATTTGAGTCTAGTATAAGTCTAAAGAAAGGTACGAATTATCTTATATTTATAGAAGATAGAAGGGCTTTAAGGAGTTTATATTCTGGGGTTACTTCTCCTATAATAGGAAGGTCCCTACTATATCTAGAAGTTAGAAATACCTACTAAGAAGAGAGCTACTTAAAAAGAGCTAGATTAGATTAATCGAGAGGAGGAACCCAGGCTAAAGTAGGAATAGTAGTTAAATAGTAGGATAGGAAGGCTAGGTCTTTGAAATAAGCGAGGGAAGAAGCCTACCTAGTAATTTACTACGAAGACTAGTAAGTTTATAAGAAATAGCGAGGGAGGAATTAATTAGTACCGTTATTAAAAAGTAAGTAACTCCCTAGATATCTATTAAGGACTATTAGTAACTAGAAATAGAATATTTTAAAGCCAAAGCTTATTCCTTTTACTATTTTCTATAGAAGGGAGAGGCCAAATTGTTACAGACCATCTGCGGCACAGCTCAGATAAGTACGCTCATTAGAAGGACAAGATTTTGGAAAGAAATAACCATAGGGACTCCCTAAGTCACGTAATAACTAGGAGAGGTCCTAAATACTAAGACTATAGATAGATCTAGTATAGGACCTTAACTAAAAGGTCTATAATAGGATCTTAAGAGTAAGGTCTAATATAAGATCGTAGGACATAGGTCTATAATAGGACCTTAGTAGTAAAGTAGAATAAGGAACCTTACTATCTTATATATATAAGGATAGCGGGAGAGCCAACGGCCGGACCAACGCAACGGCGGAGTTGCAAATTTTGTAAGATATTGAGCGGTTTGCGCGTGAATCTCATAACTACTCAACATTCAACCAAGGTATTTTCGGTGGATGAGG
>QQSR01000221.1:0-32415 GCA_003664465.1 Trichophyton mentagrophytes
GAAAAGTGTCCCCGCTTAAAGCAGGGAAAAAGAGGAAGAGGAAAGAAGAAAAGAGGGAAAGGGGGGGGCGGAGTTTATATATGGTGGATATTTAACAACAATTAACAAAAATATCTCCCCCTCTGCCGGCGAACGGGTTGCCCCCCCCCCCGCCCCCCCCCTTGAAAAACGGGGGGGGGGGGGGGGGGGGGGGGGGGGGGGGGGGGGGGGGGGCAGGCAAACAAGGGACGGGGACGACGGGAAGTGCCCTTACCTGCAGTGCTAGCGCTTGCCCACACCTATGGTTCCTGCGCATGTAAGGTGCTCTCGTATATACGAACTCAAGGCTCCCGATTCAGGATCGAATAATAACTTGCAGGTTCGTGGAATCACCAATTCATCCTGATGCAGGTGGTCAAGCAGAGAGCCCTCTCAACGCTCGAAGCAGCCTGGACCAGAGGGCTAGGCGGCAAGCCAGGGAAAGAAAAATGACGATTTCGCAGTTGGGAAAAATAAAACATGGCTGTGAACGATGCAAGACCAAGTCAGAGGTGCAGATCCTGCCGCTGGGGGGTGGGAGGCTTGACTTATCTTCCCCCCCTCCAGGAAGCACAGCGGCGCGCAGGCGAGCTTCTCTTTAAAAGAAGACATTCGTACGGAGTATTGTTGTGTGGTTAACTAGTTAGTTAACTTGGCATGATCGCAACTGCATATAACTAACGGCAAGATGGGATGTAGTTACGTGTACGGAGTACTTACGCCATAACTAACTCTGGGGTTTCAGGGAGGGCTAGGCCAATAGATATGCATTCCCGAGTAACTACTCCAGACGACATCTCCTTGGGTAGTGACCCGTCTAGATGCACACCCCGAGTCCAAGGATGAAAGAGAAGCGCTTCCAGGGTTCAGAGTCGGGATCGTCGTTATTCTGATCCATGAACATTGGCTGCATGTTCAGCAGCGCCTCCTATGTCAGAATTCATGGCCACGGTCAACAACTGCAACCACCACGGCCACGGCCATGGCCCTGGCTATCAACCACCACAAGCTTATATAGACCTATGGCATGACGTCAGTAGATTCATTAACGTCATTAACCGGGAATCTCATGTACGAGTAGGCTTACAGATCACCTCGACTGCTGGACGTACCACATATATACGAGTTGTGTAAACTTGTAGTTGCGTGGTCGTGATATCTCGCAGCATCGAGGCTGCAAAGCAACCGCTGAGAAGTAGGGAACATGGAGATCCGTGGGACTCGGCGGACAAGGAAAGTACAAGATATACGAGTAATAATAGCCGGAGTCTGCCTCATCCGTGTATATATCGCGCCCTCGCTGGTTCTTAATCCCCTTCCCCCGTTCTCGACGACTCGAAGGATGGAGTTGGGTTTTAGGGACAAGTGGCAGCATGTGCATAGAGTCGACGCAAGCCCATACCCGTGCTATATAGGCTAGGAAGCTCTAGACGATGGTCATTTGTTTGAACAAGTGAAATAGCCGGACTATTATCCAGTGCAAGCCAATTCAGTCCGGATGTCTTGTACCCTCTTGTCCGCAGCTGGGTAGTTGTGTCCTATAAGGAGCACTCTAACAACATATAACGACCAAAGGCACAACAGAGACATGAAAGAAAAAACCAAATTTAATGTTCATATATGACTCCGAATAATCATCCACCCTCTTCATAGCCTTGTTAAGGAGCTGCTAATACCCGGCCGAGTAATAAACTTCGCTTGTACAAGATCAGGATGAATGGATAGGTTATACTTCGCTTTGTAGCGCATAGCCGACCAAGAATAAGAACTCAGAAAATGCTATCATTAATTAAACTCCTACTAATTAATATATGTCGTCAAGTCATTAACGGGGGTTAACATGACGGAGATGAACGGATAATAATCCCCTTCTATCTTGCCCGTATATAACCCCCACCCAAATGGAGATGTTCGTGATAAATCGTCATAAAAATAAAACAGAAAACCGAGTGAAAAGATTCAGCAGACAAGCAAACAGCAAGACCAAAAGACCAAAAAGTTTGGAAACCAAAGCCGCATCCACCCCCGACCCGAAGTTGGCTGGTCTGTATCGCAGCCATGCGCCGGATAACATGTTGCAACCAAATGCATATATGTATACCTGGAAATAAAAGGTATAGTAGGATGGAAAAACAACACAACATAAAACGTCGCTTCACAGTTCTATCGTGGGTATTGGGTAATGCGAAGCATCGAAGCAGCCTTCACCTCCAAAATATAATATGATATAGGATAAAAGGGTATGTGAATAGAGCAGGATATAACGGATTGGGCAAGTAATTTCATCCAACTTTGCCCTTGCAGACTAGGTTACGAATGGCCCAGCGCCATTCATCACCCAGGTTGGCTCGGTCTTCATTTATCCACTTGCCAACCTTCCGCCTCCACTTTTCCTCCTCAGCACGCTGTCGCCTGATGAACTCGGGCCCAACATCAAACTCTTCTGTGATAGCCCACTCGTCTGATGACTCACCTCCACTTTTGTCATCCAGGTTGGCGGCGTCTGCCTCGGCACAGTTGGGGGAGGATGGGGCGCTGGAGACAGCTGTAATTGACTTTCGTGGATGATCTTCGAGATCTTCAAGGCCAGCAAAGACGTCTTCCTCTTCATCAACAGAAAGGGAAGGCCCAGATTTGCTGCTTGGTCTGGAGTTGGGAGCTTTAAGCCAGCACATTCGTTGGGGATCAAATACCATTCCACCAACCATCTGGGACCCTGAAATGCCTCCAACATTGGAAATCAGAGCAGGGGACGGCTTCAAAGGCGCAGGCGTAGACGACGTCTCGAATGCGGCCGTGGCATTCTCATTGCCTTCCCATTTGTAAAGTGCAGGATTATATTGCATACCTTTGACATCTGGAAAATCGAGTCAGTAAATAAAGGGTAAGAAACCTAATGTGCATTGGAAGACTGACTTTTAGCATCGTGGACCCCATTGCCCATTGGCTTGATGAGATGGGGCCGGCTGAGGGAATGTTTATGACCGTGACGGCTCCGCGGAAGAGAAGGGCTCGCCAGGGGCCGAGTGGTAGGCTGGGTTTTCCAGTTGAGGTTCACAGAAGTGAGTTGATGCAGGTTGCTACCCATTGACGTTATGCGTTGCTCACGTGCATTCCTGGATGCATTTGTGTCTCGTGCAAATCGAGGTGTTGAGTCTTGCACTGGCGGGCTTGTGGGCCCTGTAGATGGGACTGGAGTATCTGTCCTTGGTGCAATTATGTGTGACTGGCTTAACTTGCTTCGTAGAGAACGGGGGGCACCTCGTTTGATGGGGGCTTTCATGAATCTGCTTTCCAAGGATGCAGAAGTTGGAAGGTCATCAAAAATATCTAATTCCGTCCCGTCGCCAAAGTTCTTCCGACGGGTTGGTTTTGTGATAGTTTGCTTGGCGGTAGCAGAAATAATATCTCCAGAATAGCTAACAGGGCGACCAGAGATGTCATACCGTGTCCGCTTTGAAGACCTAGATGTTGACCTTGGGTTCATAAGCATATCCCCCGAACTTTCTGAGTCAGTTCGACGGAAATGTCTACTAGATTTAACACTGACATGATGAGATTGGCTAGGGGATACACCTGCAGGGAGAAAGGGAACCTGGGGTCGGCGTTGGGAATGGAGACGAGACTCGGTTGCGTGACGCTCAACTGGTGTTTTGGGGCGGGATGTTGGCGCTGGTTTACTATAGCTTGCCTGTCGGGACGGTGAAATTTGTGTTTGGGAAGCAGTGGTGCTCCCTGATGATGGGCGCATGAGGGGAGTTGAACGTTTGGATTTGAGTAATTGGGTATTGGTATTCGCAAGGTCACCTCGCAAAGCCTCTTTGGGGGGTCTGGCCGCAACTACTCGTCGACTTGGCGGTGAAAGGCTTGACGCTAAGGAGTTCGATAAGGGGATATTCGTTAATGATGAATGGGTTGCATGCCCGCTTAAGCGGGAGTGAGGACGCCTTGGTGTTTGGGAAACAGGGGCACCACTTTCGGAAACAGGTTCTAGGTAGGTGGAATGTGGCCTTTCATGGGCGGAGAGTCGGGGTATTCGAGTCCCAGTGGCAGGAGCCTTGTTGGTAAACGTAATGCTTGTTGCTCCTCGTCGAGGGGGGGTTGATGGTGGTTCAATTCTTCGTTTGACATTCCGGTTAAGGGTTAACTTCCCGGCATCAAAGGCTTCGCCATCCCCTATTTCGATGCCGGAAAAGAAATCATCATTTGTTGGTTCCGCATGTTTAGGGCCTTTATTGCTGGGAGTGACTTGTTGTTCGGTGGGTGTCTCCGGAATACTAGGGGGTGGTGACTGCAGTTTAGCCCGTTTCTGAAGTGATTTTTCAAGGTCCAGAGGGCCATCAGGAAGTATTAAACCATCAATACCATCGTCTTCACTTTCAATAGTCAGGCAGCTGGACATGCTCGGGCTGAGTGCTCCAACAGAAGAGCTGCGATTGGAGCGACCATCTCTTCGGGTGCCTCCGAAACGGACGCCAATACTGCCTTCTGCCCATTCAGTGTCAAAATCGTCAGTTAGGAAATCAGAGGTTAAGGACATGTCTCGACGCTGGGAGAGGCGTAGGGGTGTGCCATCCTCCGGCAAGACTAGCTCGGATTCAAAATCGTCATCCTTTTCTCGCGAATCTAGCCGCGAGGGCGGGCCTGTAGGTTGGTTGGATCGAGTTTTGGTAATTTTAATGGTGGAAACGTCGCCAAACAACATGTCCTCCTCTGTATCACGGAATTTGACAAGGTCATGAAGAACAAATGGATGGGTATCTATTTGTTTGTCAAAACTGGGAGCAGGTAAAGAGTCCAAGTGAAGTAGTGAGTCAGGTGCTGTAGTTTCGTGATATAATTTGACCTTGGGCCTTGCTTCAAAAGCTGAAAGGTCAAGATCCTCTAGCCAGTCGTCTCCCACGATGGCTCGCTGTTTCCGGCCACCTAGCCTCTTTATTGACCCTCCGAGTAATGCAGAAGCTGGTATGTCTGACGGAATGGGTATCCCAGCGTTTTTTGCCGACACGATTGCGTCCTGGTTAGGTGAGTCATCGCTCGGATTGAGCAGTAACTGCCAGCTTTCATCGTCACCCAAGTTGGAATCACGGTCTGACCTCCAAGAACGGCGAGACGAGATCGAGTCACGGTGGCCTGACGGGCGAACGGAAGACCCTGTAACCGACGTGGTAGCAGAGACTGTGCGTAACTGAAGGCCATCACCACAGTGTAAGTCCTCATCATCATCCCAACATTCGACCTCTGTTTCTTTCGGTTTGTGCATGATTAAAGCGTCCATACTGGACTCCATGACCACCGAATTTTCCGGCAAGATGTTGGAGGCTTCATGAAGAACTCGCGAAGAGTTTCCCGCAGAAGGGGCTCCCTCTCGTTCAATTGTGGCTTCTGGAAAATATTATATATGTTGGAAAGCGTAAATTACGGGAGAGGTGGACGTAGAGTTAAGGGTTGACGGTATCGTGATTGCGTTCGCAAAAGGGCGCGGCAAGGAAGAGGAAAAGGAAGAAGAAAAACAAGGAAACAAGGTCCACACGCGATCGTTGTCCCCCAGGTTTGAGTGGCGAGAGCGTCAACGATTGAGTAAAAGAGGGAGGGGCCCTTTGGAACGAGCGAAAGGAGTTGAAATATCAGGGGCTGGAGGGTAGGGTGTCTCAGACAAGATTGCGGTCGTGTCTGATACAGACCCTTGGGCGAGAAGGAGAGGAAGAAGGGAGGTTGGGGGCCCAGAAGGCGCCTAAGCTGGTTCTGGACAGCTAAGCGATGCGGCTAAGAAGGCCGCGCTTTTGCGACGCGCTCAGCTGACTCAGCCGCCGACAACAGACGACAGCAACACTTGGCTCCAGGGGAGCGCAGCGGCGGCGCTGGAGCTTGCAGTAGCGGTTAATCCTGGAGCTGGGGAGTCGATAGGAAGGACGAATCACAGGGAAGATGCGAAATTCGTAGCACAGCTCACTGGCTGATTTTTCCCTTGGGCCTTGTTGGGCAGGGTTGGTGCTGGCCAGCGATTAAAAGCGTCAGCGTTGTCCGCAGGCAATTGGACGACTTGGATGTCCCTGCGAAGCTCTCACGGCCTGTACCCAAACAACACCCAATATATGCACCCTAGTCCTGTTGTTTGCTCTCCTGGCGCGTCTGTGGCTTCTTTCTGGCTTCCTTTTGGCTTCTGTCGAGCTTTCTCATCGCCTCGTCCTTTCGGAGGCGTCGTCGGCGGGCCGCTCTGGCGATAGTTATCAGTCATGTGACCGTCCTTATCGCAACTCTAGGCAGCAGCTACAACGACTTTACAAACGAACGACTTCATCTGACATCTTTATCCTTCTCTTAAGTTTGGAGTTAGCACACCAATTTCCCTTGGTTTATTGATCGGGTAGCTTGTGTTGCACTGCGTTGGTGATTTTCGCAGTCCGTTAGCAATGTCTCAGGATAGTATCCTTCGTATTCCTCGAAGTGATAGTTCTGGCGACTATGCTTTGATCAAGGTATCAAAATCTGGAGCTTCTGACTTGGACTTGCAGCTTATTGGGACCGAGGGAGAGACCCCATATGTTGGATCCCGTGGGTTTTGTCCCCCCCCTTTTCTTTGGCATGGTAAATTGCTTTTACATTGCGGCAACGTTGTCTCACAGAATATGAATTTTAGTGACCTCGAGTGGAATCAAGAAACTACGAACGAAAAACTACCGGGGTGATGACGATGAGTGGGTTGGAGTCCTCTCCTATTCCTTTGATCGGATACCGGAATCCAGTGCAAACGCAGAATGGATCTCCGGGCTAGAAGTCCTGGCGGCAGTACAAGGCGATGGCGATGAAGAAAACAAGGAACTACATATCACCTTGAGAAAACGGATTGATTCAATCACGGTATGCCCTGATAAACGGCTTAACTGACTCCTACATCTGCTACTAACAACAAGCCAATGTGTTTAGCAAAAACTAGGAACTGTGGTCTTGAAACAGGACGATGAGCAAGCAATTGAACTGTATGAATGGACAGGAATGGCCGTATCCAAGGCGAAGGCATTAGAACAGCAAGTTTCTAACCTGAAATCAAAATATCGCGAAGCAGAAGACACAATCAATAAGTTGAAAGCTCAGTTGGAAGACTTCATTGAAACCAAGAACCGACACGACGAACAGTTAATCGGGAAGTTTGTTGGTCTTCTCAACGAGAAAAAATCCAAGATTAGAAGCCAACAGCGTCTATTAACAGAGGCCAAAGAGAATCCAGATACAGGTTGGTTTACAATACCTGCTATGCTACTTGTACGGGTATTCAAACGCTAACGAGATGTAAATGTGCACCTAGCACAAGAAGCGGCAACAACGGAAGCACCAGAGAAGGCAACCGGCAAATCAGCCACGAGTAGACGATCCAAACGAAAAGCAGACGAACCTCCGCCCGAAGAATCGGAAAGCGATGACGGTTTTGATGCAATGGATATAGACAAGAAAGATGCTACTGCTACCTTAGACGGGGGCAGTACCACAGATGAAAGACAGGACACACCAGAGCCTCTCGAGGATGAGACGGCATCGGAAATAGATGATGAGGCACCTCCTCGTCCTCCCGCCCCAAAGAAGGGAGGAAGGGCGGAAACAATTTCTAGGACGACGAAAGCTGCTGCCGCTCAGGATGTTAAGCGGACGCGGAACGCGCCTGAACTGTCCACAAAACTCGAAATCTCAGAGCCGCCCCCTCCGCGAGAATTGCCGTTCAGTAAGAGACGAGCTGCTCAAAAACCAGTTATTGAAAGCAATGAAGGTGATGCAACCGATTCAGAGGACGATGAACTCTAACGTCATTCGTTTTGGTATTACACCTTGCCTGAGAGAAGACTGGATCTCAACATGGAACACCTATGATTATGAATTGATGGAGTAAATAGTAGTTCATTTCGTCTTACTTTTCCTCTTGTACAGGGTTATCTCTAGATTAATCGGTCCAACTTGTATAAAAAAACAAGCCCCTTCCGCATCGGCTACCCTAGCCCGTTCCCTCCCCTTTGCCACACAAAACAATAGCCACTTTTCTATCCACATCGATAAGCACAAAAGATGGCAAGGTAAGACATATATGTGGGTGATGCTACAGGTCACAAAGACGGGATAAAAAAAAGGATAGAACGATATAAAAAGGAAGTAGAATATGTATATAAACATAAAAAGAAATTCTGGGACAAAGGAGAATGAAACGCCTAGAACTGCAAGAAAGTACATGGAATCAAGTTGTTTTGGCATGGCATGGGAATATTTGGAGGGGACAGACAGGTGAAGGGGGAGACGGGGACATGTAGATAGGTCTTAAATTAGCCCTGGACAGCTTGGGCTGTGGCCGAGCTCTCGCCAGGAGCCATGAAATTCGTTTCTGGGTTTCCGGTTTCTTTGGCAGCAGAACATCTAGCCATGGTTGTCGAACTGGGAAGTGGGTAAGTTAGTGGCATAGAATGAGAACACCATAAGATATGGGAAGATCGGCTAATGACATACCTTCTGGAAATAACATCTGTGAAGTAGAAGTTTTCAATCGGCTTCTTGAGGGGAGCGCCAGTTACTTTGCTACCTCGGTTCTGGTCTACCAATTGAATCTTGCTCAATGAGCCTAGAGAGGATGGTTCAACGATGTCGTATCTTCGAAGGGCAGGGCTGATTTCTTCCATACGGTCTCGGAGCATTTCAACATCGTCATATGGCAATGGAGCACCGAGGAACTCGCTGACTGCCCGGATGATCTTCCAATCTTCTCTAGCGGCCCCAGCAAGAGAGGTGGCGGCGCGGGTCATTTGGACACGGCCTTCAGTGTTAACATAAGTCCCGCTTTTTTCAGTGTAGGCGGCACCTGGCAGTACAACATCCGCGAGCTGTGCTCCACGATCACCATGGTGGCCCTGGTAGACGACAAATGCACCCTTGGGAATATCGGCTTCGCTGATCTCGTCAGCTCCGAGTAGCCATACCATCTTGGGAGTGGTATTGGCCACTTGGGTAGATGGGGTGGTGAAACCAACTTCGTAAGCTCCGCCTCGAGATGCAACACGCTGTAAAACGTTGTATCCTTGCCATTCTGGAGAAATGAATGTAGCGGCATTCTTATCAATGAAAGATCCAATTGTTTCGAATATAGCCTTGGCATCGGGGTGTTCTGCTACCGCACTTCCAACAATTATCATGGGCCTCTTTGCAGCGGCGAGTTTCTTTCCGAATGCCCCAGCAAGGGTAGTCTTCAAAGCAGCAGCATCGGTCCCGAGATGTTCAAATTCAAAGGTGCTCTCAAAAGTCTCGCCGACTAGGCCGATTTCGAGGTCAGAACGGAGGAATTGTTTGCGGATGCGAGCATTGAGAACGGCGGCTTCATGGCGAGGGTTTGTTCCGACCAGGAGCATGGCATCAGCTTCTTCGATTCCAAAGATCTTGGAGTTGAAGAGGTAGTTAGATCTAACATCGACTCCGTGGGCAATTGGCTGGCTGCCACCGGCTTGGTCAAGCGCAAGGTTTTCGGATCCAAGCTTGTTGGCGAGATCTTTCATGGCCACGAGGGATTCGGTCTCAATTAAGTGACCAGCAACGGCTTTGAATTCGTTGCCCTTGGGAGCTAAAGTCTTGTGTGCATTCCCAATTTCAGTCAAGGCCTGTTCCCAGGTTGCAGGAACGAACTTGTTATCCCGGCGGATGAGAGGAGTCGTGAGTCTCTGGGTCTTGAGACCATCGCATGCAAATCTAGTCTTGTCATTGATCCATTCCTCATTAACATCATCATTTAGCCTGGGCTGAACACGCATAACTTCCATTCCCCGTGTATCGATTGTGATATTGGAACCAAGGGCATCGAGAACGTCAATACTCTCAGTATGCTTAAGCTCCCAAGGTCGAGCGCGGAAGGCATACGGCTTGGAAGTCAATGCACCGACTGGGCACAGATCGATAACATTGGCAGACAATTCAGAGTCCAAGTTCTTCTCGAGATAGGTCCCGATCTGCATGTCGTTTCCACGTCCAGTAGTTCCCAATTCAGGCGCACCGGCCACGTCATTGGCGAAACGAACGCATCGTGTGCAGTGGATACATCTGTTCATAGAAGTTTTGATCAGAGGACCGATATTTTTATCCTCTACAGCACGCTTTCCTCCAACTTCATGGAATCTTCCTCGGTCAGCACCATATCTCATTGACTGGTCCTGGAGGTCACATTCTCCTCCCTGGTCACAAATAGGACAATCGAGTGGGTGGTTGGCGAGTAAGAATTCCATAACACCTTCTCTAGCTTTGTGTACTAGAGGGGAGTTCGTCTTGACCACCATTCCGGGCTGAACGGGCCACGCACACGAAGCGACTGGCTTGGGGGCTCTTTCGACTTCAACAAGACACATTCGGCCTAAACAGACAACTGTAAGCTAAAAAAAAAAAAAAAATATTCATGATGTATCGGATAATTGGATCATCGTACAATTTCCTGCAATCAATAGTTTCCTTTTCGAGAAATGTTTCAGCGGCGTTCCTTTTCTCGGCAATGCGTTGGTTAAATATAACTTACTCATGGTAACAATATCTACAACGATAAATTAGCAGTCTATATATAATAACAGCATTATCGATATAACGTACCTAGGGACTGTAGAACCAGCCTTCTCACAGGCCTGGATGAGTGCAGAACCAGCTGAATGGTCTAGTCAGTATGCTGTTGGGAATAACCGTGGGGGTAAGCGCAATACCTTCTATCGATACCTTCTTGCCATCTAAAAGCATCAATAACAAGTTAGCAAAGTATCCAGTAATTCAACAATATTAGCTACTGACCAATTGTGACTTCGACTTCCGCCTGCCTAGCACCCGTCGTGCTGAATGGACGGGAGCAATTGAGGGCCGTCCATCTCTTCGATCGTGCGGCGACACGGAACAATTGTGGCCGCATAGCTGGCAAGATAGAGAAAGCGACAGCCTAATCACAAACAGAACACCAATATGAAGGGAGGATCGAGGACCGTGAAGGCTTGCGTAACGGAGCGACTGCTGCGAGCGATGCAATGAAGACTTCGACGTCCGTCTTGCTTCGACTTTATTTGTTGCTTCTTTTGCTTCGTCTCTGGCTTCATTCAAATCCTCCGCACGTAATTGGCTGAAGTCGACGGAGCGGAATAACATTCACTCGCCCTTGGCGCCGCGAACATAAATTGAAAACTGCCTCTATTCTCGCTTTCATTTCTTCTTTTTCCTTTTCTTTCTTCAACTCATTTTTAACGGACATAGATTATTGTAGGTGGAGGGTATGCTCTCTCAGGAGATGCTACCAGCCCTTCCTCCTCTACAGTGTGATCCGAGAGCAGATCTTGCACCGTAGCTGGAGCTCCCTAGGGTTACTTGTTAACCTTGTTATGGAGCAGTTCCTTACCGACGGATGCTACAGATATCAAGTAACAAACCAGACAGAGATGAAGGAAAGTATAGACAAATGATGTTATTCATTCATTTTTCACTCCCAAAAAACGGAGTTGTAAGGCATATAAATTCTATCCAATCCTCCGAAGTACCAAAAACGGCGGAGAAGCCATTGGGTTTCGCCGCCTGTAGGACGCCGTATCGTGCAATTAAAAAAGAAATAAAGTATTAACAAGAATGAATAAAAGGGGTAAAAAAGCGTATGTCCCGAATCCTTCTAAACTCCATGAACCTTTCGGAGGAAGAGAAATGAAAACAAAAAAAAAAAAAAAAAAGAAAAAAAAGGAAAAAAAAGGAAAAAAAAAAAAAAGAACATGATAGGAAGCATGAGCATATATTACTTCTGGGGGGTGGAGGATGCATCACCAGGTTGCCATGTAGACTCTTGCTTAGTCCCTGGTGGTAGCCATGGGCGAGCCATGCTATTCCTCCTCGAGACACCGTTCATTTTATCATCTTCCTTCTTGCCATTGACGTCCATAGGATGGATACCTAAGCCACCCACGGAGGGGGGAGGGAAGGTATATCCATTGGAGTTCCAGACTTTGGCTGAGCCGTTGGAAGCAGTATTGAGGGGCAGGATGGTATTATTCTTGTGGAAGTGGTCCGCATTGGCCCGTCGATCTGCTGCATCGTCCTGCTTGTTCCTGTCATACAGATATAGGCCGAGGAAAGTGAGGGCGATACCGAAGGCCTGTATGGGCGTCGTGGCGTTGCCGAACCAGACAATGGCAACAACAACAACGAAAACTCGTTTGATTAATGAAGCAACTGAGTATGACACTGGTGAGATCATGGACAGTAGAACGAATGCCATGATGTTTTGTGCAAAATGGAAAACACCGTTGAAGATAAATTCCAGCATCAACGGGCCGTGATCAAGGGCACCTTTCTTGTTTGATAGGCTGATAGAGCCGGAGGACAGGAAGTCGATCATTAGCGGATAGCCTTCGGATAGGAACCAAATTGGTAGGGTCAAGATGAACGCGAGACCAGAACAATAACATAAAAGGTTAAGCTTATCTAGCTTTGTGTCTCCTGGTGATTGGCCATCTGCCTCCGCACGCGCAGCCTCATTAAAAAGTTTCTTTGAGAAGATATTCTGTGCAACAAAAACAAGAGCTGCTGCAAGGGCACAGATAATCCCAAAGAGGTTTGTTGAGAACCCAGCTGAACAGGCAAGCATGACTCCCAAGGTGAGAGGGATGAGAGAGAGGTACGTAGCTCTAGCATATCGAATGCGGAAAAAGATACGATATGCGAGGACGGTGAAAAGAGGAGAAAGCCCCTTGATTGTATGAACGAGGGATACGGGTATTTGCGAGGTCGACATAGAGCTGAGTATGTGGCCCAGTAATTGGAATCCAGCCAGTGGTAGTGCTGTCGAGATGATGGCGTATGAGGGATAACGGATCTTGTTTTTGAGGACGGGAACAGCAGTTTTTAGCATCGGAAAGACGGACGCGAGGTATGCAAGAAACAGACACCATGTTGATACAAATGCAAATTGAACAATCGTAAGCGTTATAGGTTTTGGAAGTGCCATGAGGATAGATTTCGATGAGGTATTTGTGAGCGCTGATGTCATGTACCAGACTAAGCAAAGACCCTGGAGACCAGTCAGTTAGCAACGGTGCGTCATCATAGCTTCCCCCACAAGTTCTTCAGGCCACACTCACAATAAGTTTATAAGAGATTGGTGCCTTTAACGATTCTGCCAGCTCCTGGGCATTGACGCTGACGCTTGTACCCCGAGTCCTGAATGACCCCAGAGCCTCACTGATACTCTTCCGGGGACGATGCGAACGCTCGGCCGGCTGTGGCCCCCGCGAGTAGGCCCTGCTCCTCCGTGGCTGCCATAATGATTCCCCCGCGTACTTGATCGTGGATGGCAAGAAAACGCTCTCTCCCTTCTGTTCAATCAGTGCGTCGTCATCGCCCAGAGTAGGGAATTTCTCGGTCGTAGAGTTGTCGGCGGTCATTTGAGGTGGCCAGGAGGGTGGCAGACCTGAGGACTTCTGCTGCCGTGTATCGACAAGCGTTGTAACGCTCATTATCAGCTTGGTCGATTTAGTGCTGCGCTGTGGTTGGACATATCACCACTTGTTCGCTGCTTGCGCTGCTTGAAAAAGTTATGGGATGAGAGGAATGCGTGTACAAGGCAGATCGAGCGGCACCCTTGATTGGCCGGGACAACACGTGTTTTCGCAGGGCTTACGGGCGAGCGGATGAGTCAGCAGATATCGATAAATACAAGGACGCGAGCTATGGAGTAAAGATAACACAAAAGATCTGATGCGAGAAGAACATGATAAAAAGATCTAGATGGGGATACACATGACGGATGCGGAGAAAGATGGATACAAGAATATATAAAGATAAACCCAGACATGTCTCAAGTTGCTCTAACCAGCCTCCGTAGGAATGGATTCCCTACAACCTATCACGTGAAACTCATACGCTAAGATAATTGTTATCTAGCTAGGGAGTGCCGGCCCAGGCCACCTAGCTTCTCCTGTTTATCTTATTGACGGCTGCCCATCCTAAGTACAACTTGATGTGGCTCCGTCTTATTTTTCCACCCTTGCTGCCCGGCGCCTCTGTGTCCTCTGATAGCCGCCCTCGCTATTTATAGCCGCCGCAATGAGTATCAATTACATAAGCGGCGGCTGTGTTTCACGTGATGTGCGGCCTTCCAGGTTCACACGGCCCATCCAACCCAAAAAAACCAAGTTTTGAGCCTCCATTGGATCTTGCACTTGGGGGCAAAAACCACCCGAGGTCGCAACACTTCATCCCTCCACCCCATACCGCCACTACTAACTATGTTCGGTTTGCCAAAACTAACTTCATGCGGGAAGTCTCGCCAGACAAAGCCAGCATTCTCGCATTCTCACTCGTCCAGACACCCGAAGAATGTTGTCCATGGGAGCGAAGAATGACCTCTGTCTTGTTCAACCTGACAGGGGGCCAATGATAGCTCCTTGGACATGAGATATGCAGCCATGAAAATAGTCTCCTCCTAAGAAGGCTGGCGGAGTGTCGGTGAACCCCGCAAGGAAAGCATCACCAAGTTAACTAGGAAACAATTTGGGAAGTGGTGTTATACCCCATAGTAATGTCGGCTTCTACGCCACCAGCCTGGAACGCAAGACTACCAAAATTTGATACTGTGTACAGTACCACCGAGTCATGACTGGGCTATCTACGGATCCTCCCTGTTTGAGAAGCTGGTCTGAAAATTCAGGAGTTGGGGTCTCATACGGCGATCGCTACAGCTGGGTTGACTTTCAGTGAAGGGCTTGGTCCTCCAACAGAAGCTGACGCCTTTTGCTATCTGAACTCTTGACGTTGAACGAAGCTATTTCGGCAAAAAAGGCTAACCTTCGGCTTTATCTGCGAGTCCTCCAGTGCTTCATCCAGCTGACCACCCAACCTCGCCGTCATAATGAGGGGAAGTGCTTCGAGCCAAGGCGAATCGAGACTTGAACTGTTGTCCGGTTCAAAATATTATCACAAAAGTCTTGACGAAGTTCCCAATATTTTGACCAGGCAGTGATACCTGGCGTCATTTAGGCAGCCCGGGTCGAAATTATCAAAAAGCAGACGATACTAACTTGCGGGGTGAAAATGCATATAATGCCATCGTTTGCCCTCTGGACATTCCACCTGTGCTCTCAGTGGCTCCAAGGTCTTACTGATATATTACCTCACATTCCGGAAACTGAACCAGTCAACAATTTTGCCAGTCAAATAGGATTATTGCATTCGGGAGGTATGAAGTACTCCCACATAGCTCCCTGGGTCTGCATCCCACTGTTGACATGCCGCGGTGTCGATGCAACCAACTCGGCAGACGGTGGCTCCGATCTACAGCTTAACGAGAGTCCGTTTTCTACGACCTGGCAGGTTCTTGGACCGTTTGAAATAGGAACGAGGGGTACGTCATTTAACTCTGTGCCTCAACATTATCACTGACATTGTTTCTTAGAATCATCTTGGGGTGCTGACCCACTGGAAGCATATGGTGGCTTTCAAACACTGCAATATGACCCAAAAGCCAGCTTTGACAGCTCTCTGGCACTTAACGGTCTTGCAAATTGGTCAATGGCATCGACGCATGTCAATTCAACTGCTAACCCTCTGGAGACTATCCTCGATATCAATTTATCCCCGGATAACTTGACATCTCTTCAAGAAGTCTACGGCTGGGATGCAAAGCAGTACCAAGCCTGGGCGCGTGGAACATTGACTGTTTCTAAATCCAACTCGGTGGTCGCTTTATATACGGATAGAATCTGGGAATATCGAATTGACAACAAATCATACTTTGGTGGAGACTTTTTTGGTTTTCGCAGAGCACCACTTCTTCTGGACTTGGCCCCTGGGAATCACACTGTTGACCTTCGTGTGGTCCGCGATGTCAGGGCTCTTGGAGCCGTTGGCAAACCGTATATCAATGTTACGCTCATTGCACAGGAGTTGTCTAAAACACTAATCGTGGACGAAAAGAGCATTCTCGTTGCGGATGTCGTTGAAAATCGTTTGATTAGCCCGTATGCTTCCGTTACTCTCCATAATACTATGAGTGATCCTGTTGAAGTGGTTGGCATCAAGGAAAATAGCACTCAGGTTAGGATCATCCATTCTATACTCTTATCACACAGCTAACCACTTATAGGCCGCCAGCTTTTCCTTGAAAATGTTAAACAACCATGTGAAGCTTGAGGGAGCACAATCTCGCGCCATTGGCTTTACAATTGAGGCAAAAGATAAAATCAATGTTCCATCCTCGGTGTCTTTATACTTCGAGTATATGACTGCTGGTAACTCCAGCGTTCAGAGGACGCAGGCCATGACCATCACTTTTACAAAGCGAAAACTGCCAGAAGTTCAACAAAATACTTTCAGACTGCCAGGAGGAGTAGTCTCTTATGCCACTCTGCGACCTCCGACATCCTCGAAATGCAACCAAAACGAAGGCGCAAAACTTCCAGTATTGCTAGGTCTCCATGGAGCGGGACAAGCTGCAAGTGACGAGATAATTCGCACTATGCTTGATGGTGTATCTGACATATGTGCATGGACCTTATTTCCCAGTGGTGTGACACCTTGGAGTGGAGATGACTGGCGTAGGTTTCGATTCCTCGGCTGTTGAATTCCTAGCTAACAGATTACGCTCAGATACTTGGGGATTTGCCGACTTACAGCACTCAGTCCGAGCACTTAACGACTACATTAAGTATAGTGGCTGGACAGGAGTCGGGGTTATTGATGGTGATTGGATTATAGCCGGACATTCAAACGGCGGTAAGTATGGGCTGCCATTTTGGTTTAATATTGGAATCTAACTAGAAACAGGCCAGGGAACTTGGTATACCATCTCACATTACCCCGATAAAATCATTGCTGCTGCACCTGTTGCGGGTTATACCTCGATAGAAAGTATGTATCCTCCCCCTTTCAAATTGCGCCATGCCTAATTGTACCTTTTCAATAGACTATGTCCCATACTCCATGTGGCATAACACAGACTCCTTGCTGGCATCTATATTTTATCGGGCGCGCCAGGACTTTAAACATGAGATTCTAGTTGATAACTTTGCCGGAATTCCCGTCTATCAACAGCATGGCGCCTCTGACGATAATGTGGTAGTATATCATTCTCGTCTGATGCATAGGTTGTTGCAAGAGAGTGGTTCACCCTCAAAGTATCATGAAGTGCCAGGTAAAAACCACTGGTACACCGGAATTATGACTTCTGAATTCCTTAAGGATTTCTATCGTACATATGTTCAGCGCCAAAATGCCACTAACCTTCTTCCTCAAAGATTTTCGGTCACTCTCCCACCTGCAGGTCATATGGGTACCAGAGGCGGTATATATGTTGATCAACCACATACCCCTGACCGAGTTGGCTCCATCAAGGTTGAGCGAAGTATGACCAAGGATGGAGGCTGGAAGTTAAAGACACGAAATATTCGTCGTTTCCACCTCGAGACCAGTGCAATCAGATCACAAGTTCCCCTGTCTATCCAGATAGATGACTCGGCAAAATTCACAGTCACTCCTAGCAATTCTACGACAACATGGTACACACAAGATGACGCTGGAAAGTGGACATCGGGTGGTGACTCGTGGCATTCTATTTCACAGAGATATGGCAGACAGGCTGGTGTGAATGCTTTCCTCCGCACAGAAGCGCCGTTTACTGTGACTGCTACTGCTCAGAATACTCAGGATATTGCCCTGCAAACCTGCCGGAATTTATTCCAGTACTTGTCGGCCGATTGCATCATTTCGTATGCTGTGCCCACTGCTGACTCCACTACTGCGGCTAACCCGGCAGGCAACAACGTCACCATCTTGCTTGGTGCTCAGCCAAATGGATACACAGCAGGTGATTCTGCTATATCAATTTCAGCACATTCACTGGATATCAAGACTTCCAAGGGAACAACAACAAGCTATCCCTTTGAGCCGGGCCTCGGCGCTATCTTCATACGCCCCTTGGTAAATGAGCGTTTAGAGCTAGTTATTTGGGGATTCGACATGGCTGGCCTTCAACAGGCTGCTCGCCTGGTGCCTGTCCTCACAGGAGTCGGCCAGCCTGACTTCGTGGTTGTCAACAAGGGGACCCCATTGAAGGGACAAGGCTCTCTCTATGCTGCTGGCTTCTTCGATTCTGAGTGGAAAGTCTCTGCGGCCTCTTATGTCTCTTGAGTTTGAGTAGATAGGCCTGCTGTCTATGAGGCATACAAGCCAAGTAGAGTGTAGGGTTCTTAACATATACCATAGACAGCCCTTAAACAATGATATAGCGATATATGTGCCTCTCTTCCACCAAATGCAGACTCTGCTATGCCCACTGCTCCTATGATACCCTTATACCATGGTATATATCCCTTGTAGTTATTTCTGTTTGCATATTATATCCATGCTCTCTATATAGGGACTTGCCGTCGCTGCGTGGCCAGGCCTGCGACTAAGCAGCAAGCTGGCTCTGCCCTTGTTTCCTTCTGCCACCGCCCTTCCCCTTTTGGCCTCCCGCAACTTTATGACTTCAACTTCAACTTCTCGGCTACTGCAACAACAACAACGTCAACATCAACATCGACATCGCGCTCTCTTCAACCTCAACCTCGCCTTCTGCTGCTCGCCAGTCGGACTTTCTCGCTCTCTTTGTTATTTTTGTTCCATGTATCTTGATCTCAACTCATACTTTCTCTTTTAGTCGGCTCTTTCTGTTTTATCTTCTCTTCCAGATCTTCCTCTGTCTTCCTCTTCGTTTTTTTTCTCAACCTGAACTTATTCCATCTCTTCACAGCATAACTTGTTTGGTTTCTCTTCATCTACTGTGCCTCTACAGCTTCGTTCGGTTCTCTGCTGCGTTGATTACAGTCTCTCACACGCGTCGAGGTGCCAGCTTCCCGTGATATCAAGGCCTGGTGGGTGGCTTTTTCTCGGTTCTTTGCATATCCTGCCCCTCCCAACGCATTTGAGCCGCTGGACTTGGATCACTTCCTCGAGGATCTCATTCTATTTACTGATTTCTTTACTTATTACCCTTATTTTTGTCTGAAAAGCGTGTTGAAGTGGTCTATTATCATGTCTTACAAAGTCATGAGCTCTTCTAACGCGTCTCAAAAGCCATCTACTCAGTGCAAAGCTCACGTTGACCCGGCAGGTAACATTGCATCACACGGGCGTCTAGGCTCGGTAAGTATCTAATTGGCACCTTTGTTGTGTATAGACTCAGGCCATCGACATAGAAGGAGACTTCTAACTTGACAATAGGGAACGATGAATTTGAGCTCGATTACCACTGGAACCAACCCCCTTGTCTCATCTAAACTGGGGAACATTCAAAACACGCCTCCGGTCGGGGATGACAAGGTGAATGAATGATGCCCTATAACGTACACACTGCATGATTTCAAAATTTATAGCTAACTTTCTTAGAAAATGAAGGCTGATCAACCCAGCTCTTCCGTTCCCCAGTCCGTCATGGACCAAATTCTTGCAAAGCTGTCTCCAAAAGACGGCAAATCGGGTGGTTCAGCTGGTGACTCGGCCACCAAACCCATGGATACCCAGCCCCGTTTGGCAAGACAGTCATCTGGAGAAAATGGCACTTCTCATTTAAACCATGCGGAGTTGGCTCCTGCAATTGAAGGCCACATCCCGCTTGCCCCTACTAGTCAACCAAATTTGACCGTTTGGCAAAATACTGTGAACACCGGAAAAGTGATGGACACTCAGGAGATGTTTCGCTTACAGCAAGAATTGGAAGCGGCAAATTCTCGCATTGCTCTACAAGAGCAAGAGCTTGCTCAGACCCGTGTTATCAAACAAACCCTGGATCAAGCTATGGGACCTCCATCTGAAGTTGACTTTGGCGGCCGTGAGATTACCGAGCAGACAATCAGCAGCCTGCAGAACGCCTTCAATGCGTCAACCCGCCAGTTCAATCAACGTCAAGAACAATGGACTATGCAAGATGACGCTCACTCTGATATCTCAGAGGCTGTCTCCGCTGGAGGCTATAATAGATCTCGTGGCATATGGAATGCTCAATCTCAGCCACCAGTGAATAACTTTGGAAATGCTGACAAGATCAGCCGTGATTTCATGTTGCATGAATCGAGTATCAGCAATGATACTGTCCGCAGTTGGGGAACTCGCCCTAATCAGCCGGGATATAGCCCACATACTGGATTTTCTATTAACCAACGTATGTTTCCAGGACATGCAAGCCCACCATATGGGTTCGATAACCGCTATTCTACAGATCCAGCCCCTCAAATTCAAGGACCTGGTGGCCGACGGGCCACTCAAGTTAGTCGTGGAGCCTCGTGCTTCCCTCCGCAGACCTCTCCATGGGGTACGTTTTCTCCATCCCTGACTCCTGCCAATTCGCTCCCTAGGCCGGCTAGCCAGCAACAGGCTGCAAATTTTCAGCCACAGGCGACCTACCCTGCTGTAAACACGTATCAGCCTCGCCCAATTGGTACTCCACTATCCCCAATGGCAGCTGAATTTACTGCTTACCCAGCTACCCCTGCATCCTGGGCACCTTCTGTAAGCACTTAAATATACCGTCCTGAACTTCAACTTTAGACCTGACTTTGCTTTTAGGCCGGTTCCGGGGCTGCTTCCACTTATGTTTCTCCACTTGAACCATTGAACTATCGTCGTCTTCTAGACAAAAGTGTTTCATGCGATTGGAAGTACATCGTGGACAAGATTGTTTGCAACAACGATCAACAGGCGTCCATTTTCCTCCAGCAAAAGCTCAAGGTTGGCACATCCGAACAGAAGTATGAAATTATTGAGGCAATTGCCAACCAAGCATACCCATTGATGATCAATCGATTTGGCAACTTCCTTGTTCAACGTTGCTTTGAGCACGGTACCCCCGAACAAGTTATTTCTATTGCTAATGCTATTCGTGGTAATACATTGAGTCTAAGCATGGACCCCTTCGGTTGCCATGTTATTCAGAAAGCATTCGATTGTGTCCCAGAAGAGCACAAAGCAGTGATGGTTCATGAGCTACTTCGCCGTATTCCTGAGACCGTGATTCATAGATACGCTTGCCACGTGTGGCAGAAACTTTTTGAACTTCGTTGGAGTGGTGAACCGCCGCAGATTATGGCTAAAGTTAACGAAGCACTTAGGGGAATGTGGCATGAGGTTGCCTTGGGTGAGACCGGGAGCCTCGTGGTCCAAAATATTTTTGAAAATTGCGTCGAGGATGAGAAGGTACGACAATAAAACTTGAATATCTCTGTACTATGCTAATTGTTTCAAAGCGTCAAGCAATCGAGGAAGTTCTTGCAAAAATCGACCTTCTTGCACATGGTCAATTTGGCAATTGGTGCATTCAACACATCTGTGAACATGGTGCCCCGCCCGACAAGAGCCGTGCAATTGAGCACATTCTGGTTTGGGCCACCGATTACAGCATGGACCAGTTTGCCTCCAAAGTTGTAGAGAAATGTTTGAAGATTGGTGGAACCGAGTTCCTTGATAGATACCTCACCAGAGTCTGCACTGGTCGTCCGGACCGTCCCCGCATGCCTTTGATTGATAGTACGTCAGTTCTGAGACAGCACTTCATCTTCAATTTCGGTACTAATCAGTGGACCAGTTGCCGGAGATCAGTACGGAAACTACTTGATTCAATGGATCCTTCTTAATGCCGGGAACCAACACCGTGAGCTAGTTGCAGGTCATATTCGGTTGGTATATCCACAATACTTCATCTATTGATTTTCACTAACGTAGGCGAATTAGCAAACATATGGTCTCCCTCCGAGGTTCCAAGTTTGGGTCGCGTGTGGCCATGCTTTGCTGCAACCCTAACCATGTTACTCGCCCCGGACCAGGTGCAGGTATTCAGATTAACCGCTTTAATTCTCCTTCTGAAGACCGCGGCGCTGGCTCTATGAATGGTGCTAGGTACAACCGCAGCTCGCAGTGGAGCAGCAACTACCCTCCATTCCGTTAAGTCGGATTTCCATTCATTTGCTAATAGCATATTGCATGACACAAACTTTCAATGCTCGGCTATGGCGAATAACGAAAGTGATACTCATATCGGAGTCTAATTTACAGCTATCTTCCTTCTTTCTAGGATTCTCAGGTGCGAGGATGTCGTGCTTGGTTCAAAGCCCTAACTCCTCGTATCTGCACGTTGGTTTGTTGAAGGTCCCTTGACAAACATCCGATCTGATTCCTCTTTTTCTTTTCTTTTTTATCCATTTCTGCTTTTCTTGCCTTTTCCGACTGCTTCTTCCCCTGTCCGGGTCTACCTTACTTCCTTATTTCATTCTCTTAAATTGTCATATTTGCTGTGAAGATGAACTTATCCAAATAGGCATGGGTAGCTACCTGGTGCTTTGGTTTACCTCAAGGGTTCAGTTTCCAACACGTTGTATTCGGCGGAATTACAGGGTGCTATTTCTATCTGTTTCACAGACGCGCTCTCTTATCGGCATGGAGCCTCCCCTCCCCTACCTTTTTTCGCCATTTATCTTTTCTATTTCCGCTGGGAGCCTGCCCAAGAAAAACCTTCCATGGGATCGCGGGTTTGTGGAGGTCAAGGAGTTATTTGGTCATTGATACGCTATGTTTGTATTCGATAAATTAATGTATGATAGCCTTGAGAGCACCTAGTTGCGAAAATTCCAAAGGAAACATTTTATTTCCATCGATATTAGAAATATTGAACCAGCCGTCTCTACGTCTTGTAATTGAATAATGCTCGATAAGATAGAGATTGATATCCGCTAAAACCCCAAAACGCGTTCGTCAATTAGCAGTTGCTGTGTCTTTTGACATCTGGGATATGGCTGAGAGGACAATCATAACACTGCACGTTATGTATTCCTTCTCCCATAATAGTGACCCGTCAGCAGCTGTATCCAGGACGTTAGGATCTGTCTGTTCTAGTGGAAGGCCAAGTACCAGCACCATCCTTAAGGGTATCATCATTCGATATCCCATCTTCATTATGATTCTCATCTTTCTTCCTCCCACCCCCTCTCTGGTTACATTCTTGATTTTGCTCTCCTTCATCCTTTTCCCACGGCTTCCGCCTCCGTTGGGCCGTACTAGCCGTCTCCTGACCTGTCAACACAGTATCAGGTATCTGCTGGATTCCCGGTATTGGCTGCCCTGTGGTTATAAGCTCCACAATCCGTGCAAACGATGATGGATATGCAGGCTGTCCCTCTTCCAACTTACTCTCCTCTGGTGCTGTAGATACAGGGACTAACTCCGACCACGCTGCTTCATTACCGTTGTTGTTATCTGACGTTGAAGAAATGGGTATATTTTCGTTTCGTGACTGTGGTTGAAGCCAATGCTCATATGAAGTGTGATCAATTGGAGGCTGGATTGCATATTTCCTAGTATAATTATAACATATGTCAGTATAATCCATTACCTGCTCGGTTCCGTGAGACGTACTTTGAAAAATAGAAGCATTTCGCTTTCATAACAAGCTCGTCTGTTCTATTGACTTGTTCGTCTGTTGCGGGAGTTCCTGGCTGGCCAAGGATAACTGCTAAGCCAAGCTTGAACTCCGGATCCTCTGTGAAAGAGTAAGAAGAGAGTCTTTGATATATATCTGTAGAGTCAGACGTTGAGCTCGTCGGAGCTGGATCTGCAGATGCGATCGTGGGGGAAGTCATCGCAGAGTAGGTAAGCTTTATATATTGTGTAGGCTCGGCTGTCAACTTATAAAAGCGTTTAAAAAGCTGGATGATGTTGTGACCCGCCCTGCAAACGATATGTGCTTTCTCCTTCGAGGACTGAGGTAGATACTGAATGTTGAATCTAGTGAACTAGTTATTAATTGAACAGGAGATGTAAAGAAATGACGTTTGAATGAAGGGCCGAGGCACGGATAGCTGTATCACATATTACAGTAATAGGTATTACGAATATCTTACCGGGAGCGGATAATTTAGCGCCGTTATCAGGTCCACTTGAGGTCGACCTCACCTAATTGGTTGAACCTTCTTTATTGAGGGCAGGGATGGAAAGTCCATGATTATAGAAAGAATACAATGATAAGGAAAAACTAGAAGAGGGATGATCAATGGTAGAGAACATGGCGGCCTTTAGCTGCAAGGTACCCTGTATGATAATATGGACGAGCTGTGCGAGTCATGTCCAAACTTCTAAAATGTATGGAGAATACAAGAGATACAGGGCTGAAGTTGACCCTGCGCAACAAAAATATGCAGTTGATATATTCAAATCAATAATGGCTAAATTAGAAGGTGGTATTGATATGCCGTTAGACAGGTGCAATAAGCTAACTGAGCCAAAAACGCCAATAGCATTCCTTTTGAATGAGTTTGCTTTTGTAGAGCAAGATGCTTGTTTCGAAAATGATGGCAGGAGCAAAGTATAATACACAGGTGAATTGGGTCGTTGCATCGTTGATAGGAGTAAATAGTGAAATGCACAAAAGGTCCGTTTAACCGGTATCCATTGCGTCACCATTATCGGCAGGCTGAGAGTGTGAGTGTCCGTTTGTATGAGGCTGGGGTTTTGCTGCTGAGTTAGAGCTAGAGTCCACGTCCAGGGGTTTGCCGCTCTGGCAGCCAGGGCAGTTGTGTACAACTTCGTGAGCAAAGACGTCACAGTCAATGCAGAAGTGGTGATGGCATACTGTACATTCATACCTGCTGCTGACAGACATACCCTTGATGGACCTATCTCGCATGTCCCACTTATCCCGTGGAGGCACAGCAGGGAAAGGATTGCCACAAGCGAAGCAACTGACACTTCTTGAGGCCCTTTTCCACGGAACCTCAACCCAATTTATCAAAGGGAAAAGATGGTGGTATGATCGCGCCAAATGGGTGGAGAGGATGAGCGTGAGGTTGCATGTTGGGCACTCGGCGGGTAAAGAACACACTTTACTGCCGCACCGCGAACACATGTAGCCGCCTCTAACGGGTTTGGAGTGGCATGCACAGAGCGAAGGGAAGGGCTCTACGGTGCGTGAAGGGAAGCCCATCATGAGCAAGGAGTTAGAGGAGTAGCGCTGGGAGTACGTTACAGGTGGAGTGGTGACGTCTAACAAGAGGTCCCATAGATGCTTCTCATCCATAGCCACGCCGTAACTGGAGTCATTGCCGTCGTTTGTTTTGGCACATATTTCACGGCATATGGCTACGTCGGCGGCTAGACCAATTATGCCTACCCGTACCTTGTCTGCCACCAAAGAAGTGATCGTTTGGTGAATATCACCCGGATCCGACGAGAGGAGAGCCCCAAGAATAATAATAACTTCCCGTGTGCCGTGGGATGGGGTGTGGCTTGTTTAAATGTTAGCTTTCGTATGTTATCAATGGAAAAAAAAAAAGTAGCACGCACTATAGAGAACCTCGGGCCATCTCGAGAGCGTTTTGCAGACTTGGTAGGCCCTTTGGGTCTTCTGCCCGCAAGGCGTGGAGAGCCAACATATGTTCGGTTGGGTTGCCGCTCATTTCGCTGATCTGCACGGCTATACCATCCTTCATGCCCATGATGCCCAGCTGTGAAATGGGATTCTGCTCAAAGAACTCTTGCACGAACTTTTGCGCGTATCTGAGAGTGAGAAGGTATCTGGTCGGACGCAGGTCCTTCTCCGCCATGGCAAAGGAGAGGTCGAGGACGAGTATCATATGCCGTATGATACCTCGCTGTAGCGGTGTAGTATCCTTGAGCAACCTGCAAATTATCAACATCTTGTCCTCTTACGTCTAAGCAGCTGATGTTTCCTCAGCGTAGAGAAGGAAAAAAAACACACCTCTTCCTCTTGTCGGCTTCGAGAAGGCCGTCGACAGTCGCAGTGATGGTCCCATCCGCGCCCTCTACCAGTGTCTCCCAGGTCCTTGCTACCTCCCACTCCGCGCCTCCATGCTGCTTCCTTTTCTTCTTCTTTCTGCTTTTGCCGCCTCGGTCTCGATCCCTCCGTCGACTGCTGGCCGTTCGAGAGTCGACGATGTCATCTTCGTCTTCGTCTTCCTCCTCGAGGTTCTCGTCCAGGTCGTCAACCGACGCTGCGTCGCTGTACTCCTCATCCGAGCGTGCCATCTGAGAAGCCTCCCTTGGGGATGACTGTTTCGAGACGCTGCCGCGCTAGAGATCAAGTCTTCTCGCGTGAAGTCGATCTCCTTCTGGCGCCTTGGCTGCAGGGTTAGGCGAAATTATGTATTTTTGTATTTTTTTATTTTTATTTTTTTTATCCGGAACTTCGTATCTTCACTTTTGAGGACGCTGGAGCTTGGAAGACTTTTTTTTATAGCCACGCAGTCGCTCTTTTTCTTCTTTCTTTCTTCTTATTCTCGTTTTACTATATCAATTGTTAGCATGCCTATATAATTGCAGGGAATAGATATACATAGCCAACGGCCAACGGGCCAAGATAGCCGACGAGCTAGCTTACCGAAGCTTGTCCTTCAGTCTCCCCTGCAGGCCTATAAACTCCTTTATATCCCATCTGCTGTCTCGCTGCCCAGTCGGCCTGCTATAGGTCGCGTGCCTGTCCTGCGCTCGCCCGTCCGGCGGTGGTGATGGTGATGGCGGTCGCGCTCGCGCTGCGCTGCGGTGGGCGCGCGGGAAGAAGCGTCGCTGCGGCTAAACATGGAGTGCGACGTCATGCCGCCCGCCCTGCGAGTTATTTCTCTTCCGCCGCGCTGCCCCTCTCTTGTGCCTCCTCCCTGTCCCCGCGGCCCCTCTTGACCTCGTCTCTGTCTTCTTCTTCTTCTTCCTCTTTTTCTTCCTTTTCAACAGCAACTTCACCCCCTTCTTCTCCTGCTCGTTCACTAGCATCGTTATCGACTGTCAGGCCAGCTGCTGCTCGTAGGTCTGCCGGGTTAGCTATTCCACTCCAGAAAAGATCCTGCTCTGCTGAATTCCGCACGATGAACCCGAGCGACAGGGAGACGCTGCCAGACGTGTGAGTTGGACAGACCTCATTAAACCAGAAGATATGGAGAGAGGAGCATTGCTGATACAGATACAGGGCTAAGCCATCTCACTACCATGTCTCGCTGTACGATCTCACCATCGGCGGCAACTGGGGATACAAGGGAACTGTCAAGATAGACACCAAGATAACACGCCCTACCAAGGAGATTGTTGTCAATGTCAAGGCAATTGACGTCCAGTTGGCTGAGATCTCTGCCAAAGATGGTATATCTCAGATCCGCGCGTGTCATTGGGTGGTGTGTTTTGACAATCATATGCTGACTGCCACATAGGAAGTGCTGCCTGCAAGGCCACTGACATCTCATACGATCGCAAGTCGGAGCGTGCCATCTTCAAGTTTGACAGCGAGATACAGCCGGCAGATATGCTGCTGACCATCTCCTTCACCGGAACTATCAACAACTACATGGCTGGTTTCTGCCGTGCTGGTTACCAGTCGGCAGCTACTCCAGGACCAGCCACGCCCAAGGTTGGAGAGCAGCACTACATGCTTAGCACCCAATTCGAATCCTGCGATGCCAGACAGGCATTCCCTTGCTTCGATGAGCCTAATCTGAAGGCCACCTTTGATTTTGAGATCGAAATTACTAAGGGCTTGACGGCCCTCAGCAACATGCCTGTTAAGAGCAAGCGTGAGGGTAGCAAGCCTGACCTTGAGTTTGTCTCTTTTGAGAGGACTCCCATTATGAGCACTTATGTAAGTACATACATATTTTTCGTGAAAACGGGTTAATTTGCTAATGATGATGTTAGCTCCTTGCGTGGGCTGTAGGTGACTTCGAGTACGTCGAGACAATGACTAAGCGCAAGTACAACGGCGTCAGCATCCCAGTCCGTGTTTATACCACCAGAGGCCTCAAGGAGCAGGCTCAGTTTGCCCTGGAGTGTGCTTCCCAAACCTTGGACTACTTCTCCGACGTCTTTGAGATCGATTATCCTCTTCCCAAGTCTGACTTGCTGGCTGTCCATGAATTTGTAAGTGCAGCCCTTCATTTAATACATTACCGTGGATGGTAAATTAACTCAGCGACTAGGCCATGGGCGCCATGGAGAACTGGGGTCTTGTTACCTATCGAACCACCGCTGTCCTTTTCGAGGAAGGAAAGTCTGATGAGAAGTACAGAAACCGTGTTGCCTACGTTGTTGCCCACGGTATGTTTTCTACACCTGTTTCCCCATACCCCATATCCACATCTTACTAATCAAAGCATAGAGTTGGCTCATCAATGGTTCGGTAACCTCGTTACCATGGACTGGTGGAACGAGCTCTGGCTTAACGAAGGCTTCGCTACCTGGGTTGGGTGGCTCGCCGTAGATCACTTCCACCCAGGTGAGTTTACCCCCATGTACTCCTAGGAAATATAACCAGAGCTGACGATCATTAGAATGGAATGTCTGGTCACAGTTTGTCGTACGTCACTATAGAGGTACCTTGAATTTTGATAACTCCCATATTAACGGTTTTATAGACTGAGAGTGTTCAACAAGCCATGAAACTCGACTCCCTCCGTGCATCCCATGCCATCGAAGTTCCGGTACGAAACGCCCTTGAAGTTGACCAGATCTTCGACCACATCAGTTATTTGAAGGGAAGCTCCGTCATTCGTATGTTGAGCAGCCACCTTGGCCAGGAGGTTTTCCTCAAGGGTGTTGCCAAGTACCTCAAGGCCCATAAATATGGTAACAAACCTCAGACCCCGCCATTACTGGAATAGTGAATGCTGACTGTCTTTCAAGGCAATGCTACTACCAACGACCTCTGGTCTGCTCTTAGCGAAGTGTCTGGAAAGGATGTCACTGCTTTCATGGTTCGTCCTGTACCGCCGCGCTTATTATTTGACAACGCATACTAAGACATACTAGGACCCGTGGATCCGCAAGATTGGTTTCCCCGTTGTCAATGTCACTGAAAAAACCAACCAGATCAATGTTGACCAGCGACGATTCCTTGCATCTGGCGATGTCAAGCCAGAGGAGGATGAAACCATGTGGTGGATCCCACTCTGCATCAAATCTGGCCCCAAGGCAGAGAGTGCCAACGTCCGCAATTTGACCAAGAAGTCTGACTCGGTTGCTGACATCAACTGTGGCGAGTTCTACAAGGTCAACAAGGACCAATGTGGCTTCTACCACACTAACTACCCACAAGACCGACTCGTCAAGTTCGGTGACAGCAGAAACCTCCTCAGCTCTGAGGACAGAATCGGTTTGATTGGTGATGCTGCATCTTTGGCCGTCTCTGGCGAGGGAAGCACCGTCTCCTTACTCGCTCTTGTTGAGAAGTTCCAGGATGAGGCTGACTGCCTGTATGATAAACCCCTTTGTCTTATTGTACGCCCTTACTAACTTCTTCCAGTGTCTGGGCTCAAATTATGACCTCCCTTGGCAACTTGCGATCTATCTTTGGAACCCATGAGGCTATCTCTAAGGGCTTGAAGGCTTATACCTGCAAGCTCGTCACCCCTGCTGCCGAAAAGATCGGCTGGGAATTCAAGGACAGTGACGACTTCTTGACCAAGCAGCTCCGACAGATCCTCATTACTGCCGCCGGGCGTTCTGGCCACGAAGGGTAAGCCACCCTGTTCACCCATCTAAGCTACAAACCGATATTCTAACTTGTATAATACAGCACCGTTGCCGAAGCCAAGCGCCGTTTCAAGGCCTGGGCCGATGGTGATAAGTCTGCCATTCACACCAACCTCCGATCTGCTGTCTTCTCCATCAATATGGGAGAGGGCGGTCGCCCTGAGTATGATCTGCTAGTCAAGGAGTACGAGACCAACACCACGATCGATGGAAAGGAGATTTGCCTTGGTGCTCTCTCCCGTGCGACTGACCCTGAGCTCATCAAGGAGTTCCTGGAGTTCCTCTTCTCGGCCAAGGTCTCTGGACAGGACGTCCACACCGGTGGGTCAGGCTTGGCCGCTAACCCCAAGGGCCGCTACCTCATGTGGGACTTCATCAAAGCCAACTGGAACCGTATTGAGGAGAAGTTGGGTGCCAATAAGGTCCTACTTCAGCGCTTCCTGCGTCTCAGCTTGATCAAGTACGCCGATAAAGAAGTTGAAAAGGACATCACCAGGTTCTTCTCCGACAAGGACCAGGAAGGATACGACCGTGCTCTTGTCATCGCAGCGGACACCATTAAGTCCAACGCCAGCTACCGCGAGAGAGAAGAGAAGGCTATCCTTGAGTGGCTCACCCAGCGTGGCTACGTATGAACCTGGAGCCATCCACATCACATGGTCTGGCCGGCTTTGTAAATACGCATAACCGCCTATGGCATTTCCTTCGTTTTCCTTCGTGCCACCCGACGGGCACTGAGCACATGAGCAGCTCCAAAAACCAAATCTCTATGTATCTTAACGTCATAATATACATGTAATGTGTATCTACCGTTGGCTTATGCTGTCAAGTGTTGCTGTAGCCCCAGAGAGTAGTACCGGTGTGTATCTCACAGCGTAAAAATGTATGTGGAGATACTTCTAGGTACTTCCGCCAGAGTCTTCCCAAAACAGCCTAGCGCCGCCATGGATCGCAGCGTATCACGTTGTTTCAACCTTCACCTCGCTCTCTTCTTCTTCTTTCCGCCTCTCAAGCCAGCAAAGCAGAGCAAAGCAAGCAACGGCAGCATCATCGACCAGCAGCAAACTCGCATCTCCAGCACTCTGCTTGACTACCGCATCCCCAGCCCGCCAGCCTGATACCGCGCCCGTCTCGACCTCGACACGCTCCAACCGACTAGCAGCCAGCGAACTGACGTCGCCTTTTGCCTCTTTCCCCCCTCTCTCTATCCCATCACACCTTGTCGCCTTCATAATGACTCCTGAGTAGTAAGTGCCCGTATTTCGACCAGCAACATCCCGTCTTCCCGCGGAAACCTAGGCTACGCCCTATCCGATGGAAATCTAGCTGAACTAACCGCCGGATTACTATTATAGAGCTTCCTCCCACGGCTGACGACACCCAAGTCTCCCTTTACAAAATACAATAAGACAAAACACATAAATACCCGCTTCAAGATTGCAGTCGCCACCATGCATATATACAGTTGATTTTATACTGATTTGCTTGATCGCGGTTAGATACGATTACTTGTTCAAACTCCTCCTCATCGGTGACTCCGGTGTCGGAAAGTCTTGTTTGCTTCTCAGATTCGCAGATGATACTTATACGGAAAGCTACATTTCTACTATCGGTGTTGACTTCGTATGTGTGGACTTGACCTGATAGCGGAATAGATGAGTATTCTAACGAAGAATAGAAAATTCGAACAATCGAACTTGATGGAAAGACCGTCAAACTCCAGATCGTACGTTGCCTGCTGCCTGCTGCCTACTGCCTTTCACCGACTAATGCCACTCGTATTTTGTCACTAACTTTCTATTGCTTTACAGTGGGATACAGCTGGCCAAGAACGATTCCGAACCATCACATCCTCCTACTACCGAGGCGCTCATGGAATCTGCGTGGTTTACGACGTGACAGACATGGACTCTTTCAATAACGTCAAGCAGTGGCTGCAAGAAATCGACCGTTACGCCACACAGGGCGTCAACAAGCTGCTTGTAGGCAACAAGAGCGATATGGAAGACAAGAAGGTCGTTGAATACACTGTTGCAAAGGTTCGTATTACCATCCCCCCCCGCCATATCTGCGAACCGTTAAGCCCTCTGCTAATGCATTCCACTACAGGAATTCGCTGATAGTCTCGGCATTCCATTTTTGGAAACTTCCGCCAAGAATGCCTCGAACGTCGAGCAAGCCTTCTTGACCATGGCCAGACAGATCAAGGAACGAATGGGCACCGCAACCGTCAACAACAAGCCCACTGTCCAGGTTGGCCAGGGCCAAGGTGTCCAGTCGAATTCTGGCAGCTCATGCTGCTAAATTACCTTCCATTTTTTACTCCTTACACCTCGACCGGTGCCGTGGTTATGCTATGCCTTGCTTCCCTTCCCACGCTACAATCTGTCCTAATGTTTCTCCTTTGGCGTGAAATTTGGCATCATGAAAGCAGTGTTTCAACCGGAATTGGGTGGGGTGGGGTTTAATTTAATGTCGTTCTAAATGGGTTGTTTACACTTGGTTTTTCATTTCCTTATTCTTCTATCTCTTCCTCTTTTTTTTGTTTTCTTATCTTTGTCTCTTTTCCCCCTTCATTTCTGCAATCCAGCCCGGATCTGTCTTACATACATAACCTATCCAGCTACATTCCTACCTCTACCTACGGATGTGCCACCATGCGTACCATACCATGACGAATTTGATTCCTCACCCCCCCCCCCCCCCCACCCCCCCCCCCCCCCCCCCCCCCCCCCCCCCCCCCCCCCCCCCCCCCCCCCCCCCCCCCTCCCCCCCCCCCCCCCCCCCCCTCTCCCCCCACCACAAACACCATCACTCCCCCCACCCCCCTCCTCTCTCTTCCGTGACCTCTGGTTGTGGGCGCTCTTTTTTTTTTTCTCTTCT
>QQSR01000022.1:0-152760 GCA_003664465.1 Trichophyton mentagrophytes
GATCATTCTATATTAAATTGCGCTTGGAGCAGTACTATATCAACTCTCGACACTGTTCTAGTTGATAATTCATTTGTAGGATCATACTGAAATGACTGGAACGTATGCTGTTGATTTTGTTATCTACTTTTGAGAACAAAAGTAACCCTATGTATGCCATTGAGCAACTAGTTAAATATAAGTAAAGTGAAGGTCTATAACAAACATGATCAGTAGTAGAATATGATGTTCCATGGTGTCAATGCTATAAAATGTAAAAAAGGAAAAAGAAAAAGAAAATATTCTTGAAATTGAATAAAGTGAGAGTATCCGTGATCACCATCATTACATATCGGTAGCAGCAAGCCAAGGTAATCCTTGCCTGGAGTGGGAATGCAACGTGTTATTAGGCTGAAGTTGCCTGACCAGCAGGAAGATCCAACAGCGGGTACTTGATGACTGGCTGGTAGTTGAAGAGCCAGTTGAAATACCATACCCATATACTAGTGGGAACATATTTGTAAAGAATTTTTCTCACTAAAGGTCCAAGCCCATACGGAAGTCGGGCTGTATGGACCTTTGCAAAGTTATCGGAGAACTGGACAAGGTCGCTTGCTCTCTTCTGACGGACCTCAGAATATCTGTCGAAGGCAGTGGGGTCATTGAGATGGAAATGCTCATACAAGGCGTTACCGAGCTCCACGGCGTCCTCAATGGCTTGACATCCACCCTATCAGACTTCGTGTTAGTTCCATTGTGGATGTGGGTGGGGAGAGAGAGGGAAGGTTTGGGAAAATTAAGCTTAATTTACCTGGCCGAAAAATGATGTCATGGAATGGGCCGCTGCCAAGTTCATTAGTCATCACCTTAATTCTAAAAATTTAAAAAGGGGCACAAACCATCTCCAACAAGCATGATTCTCCCCTTCACCATGTGTGGGACGTCAAGCTCCATGAACACATTGCTGGCAATAACACGCTCAGAAGCATCGACGACTGTGTTGACCATTAGTAAGTGGTGTTCGCTCTCTATGTACAGCAAAGTGTAATAAATACTTACTGGACTTCATTTTAGATTCCTCACCAAATGGATGGAACCGTTCACCGTAGACCTCGTTGATTGTGTCCTTAGTGGCGCCCTTCCATACTGATCGATCGGGCTGCTCGCCTGGCTTCAGCTTTGCTGCCTACACTGGACGTTAGCTTGCTGTACCTTGCGCTTTTCACTAGTGAAAATCAACGGACCGCAACACCGATAAACCACTGTCTGTTGTCTTTGCATGGCCAGGTAGTAAGAATAGCGTCATCATACAACATCCAGTGGGCAACACCCTCATCCTTGGTGGTCAAGTGTGTCAAGGGCTTTGTGTATCCGGACATATGGACTCTTCCAGTGAAGCGGATGGTGTTTGTTGCCTTCATTCCGCTCTTCTCGGCCAGCTAATTGATTTCAGACACCATAATTAGTTCTCTGATAATTAGCCTCTTGTATGTGAGGGGGTAATAACTTACAACTCGGCGAGTATAGCTGCGAATTCCGTCAGCGCCGACAATGATATCGGCGTGAACCTCTCGGCCATCCTCGGCTCTGACAATAGCGTATGGAGCGTTCTCCTCATCGACAATGTCATTCACGTTGAAGCCCAATCGAACGACATCGTTACCTCCTGCTGCCTCCAGCAACAGGTGGTGAAACTGGTGTCTCTCAATCTTATGCACATAATATCCAAATGCCTCGTTGGTCATTCCAAATTTCTGGGAACCCCAGAACTCGTCGTTCTTATAGATGTGAACTTCACGCAACGCCTGTGAGTGCTTAGCCAGCTTCTCAAAAATGCCGAGCTGATCTAAAGCCCGCAAACAGTTGGGGGCAAGTGATATTCCAGCTCCTTGGGGAGTAATCTGCGCATATCGCTCCAGTACGACGTAGGATATATCGAGCCGGCGAAGGACAGCAGCCATGGTAAGACCGCCAATGCCGCCTCCACATATGGCAACACGGACACGCTCCGGGGTGTGTGGTTTGGCTTCGGCCATTTTTTCCGCGATCGAAGTAACGACTATTTAGGTGTCTCTGTTATTGCACTGGAACTCTTGAGGGTAAGAATTTGTATGGACGGGCGTAAATTTCTCGACTCCTATCTGCTTCTTGGTGGTAGTTGGGAATTAAGCAAAAGTATAGCTGGTGAAGGAGCTGGGCGACGTCGAAGCTGGAGGTGACCGATAAGTTATAGGAAGGCCGTCAAGCTCTAATAGCCGCCAAATATGCCACCCAAAGGATAATGTTCCGTTACAAAAGTCGACTCATAAGCCAAGTTTAAGCCCGTTCCTTATTGCTGTGTGCTCGAGAAGGCTGAAACACAGCGAGTGTCTCCATGTTTAGGCGCATATTCGGGATAACCCCGTTATCCACCGGAAGGGCCAGTTCAAGGTATGCATATTTTCGGAGCCTAATGACAGTCTACCGTGAGCGTTTACTACGGATAATTCTTTTCCAATGAAGATGATATTCTTGTTACAAAATGATATTCGCTGTCTGTCGGTGTTATGCATTCCTTCTTGCCAATTGGAAAGTCAGTATGACTACTCGGCAGCTATGATGAGTAACTCACCATTCGAGCGCAAAGTCCTCGCAACCTGAAAACCAACCCCTGCCGTCTGCCTGTCGCCTAGGACAGGCATAGGAAAGGCAAGAGGAAAAGAAAACTAGCTTGATCCAGGGAAAACGTGGCGTGAGGGAACATGGAACATCCTGATCGCTAAGTTATACCTTTTCTCCTTCTCCCGGATGGACACGAACTCGTCCTGGCATCCAACGTGGGATACGGAGCTGGGTACATTCGGCGCATGCTTGCGCTGATCTAGACCAAAAGACCCTACATATTCAGCTGCAGGGCTGAGAAGCTCGATTCTATGGGATGGTTTGGTCGGAAAATATATCCCCGTCTTTTGGTCCCTTATTTTAGTAGTCGCTCTTCTACGCAGTTAACTAGTTACTAGTCAGCTGGGTGCCGCTGCATGTGTGGCGTGTGTGCCGGCTTAGCTCTTGGATTTGCTGAATTGATGAGAAGACCTAGAGACGGGAATTAAAATCAGCTCTTCAACGTCTTAACTCCGTTCCGGAGGCTGTCGGGTTGGTCAGATACGAGCAGCCAGTGCTCGAACAAGCCGGCTACAGAAGATGTGGTACGAATGGCTGGACAATGACAGTAGTGCAGAGTGTGGGTTGTGTGCAAAAATATATCTGTTTCGTCTATTCTAAAAACATTAACCACCTTACAAGCGAGAAACAAGAAATAGGTAAACATAAAAAGAAAGAGGGAAATTATCTAGCCAGTAAATATGATTGCAAAAGAACGTTGAACAGAGGGTGGCTCAACCCATCTTGCGTGGGACCCTCCTTTGGTTTCCTGCCAAATATAATGTTTCCAGTATGCACTTTTGGCTGCGGTGTGCATAGAACCTCCAAAAAACACAGTTTTGCCGAGTATAAGCGACAGCAGAGACTCCTGAGTCTGTTCTTGATAACGGGAAATAGCTGAAGTTAAGCAAACGTTAAAGATTTGAGTGAAATGGGTCGATGTTGCGTACGATGCGCTTTCAGTCTCAATAGTCAAGATTGTCCAACACGTCCTTGACAAGGAACGTCAGTTCATCAGCATGTTCAGCGTCGAAACAGCCGTCGTGTGTAGCGTCAATGTTAAGGGTCTTGAACGACTTAAAAGATTCAGCCGGCCACAGTAGCGTATTATCCTGAGATCGCTTCTGTGCGAGTATTTTGCGCCGGTCGTTGACTAGAGAATCTATACTGTCGCGGACTGTGCATCTGATCAAGGTGACTTCCGTTTCACTGAAATCGAACTCGTCCACCCTGCTCTTTTGGGAGGCCAAAACACCAAGTCCCTGGTGGATATGTTTCCTCATCCTCCCTAACATTTCGGGTACGGACAAATCTTCCGCAAACTCTTCGGTATCGCTGTCGTTGTTGCTCTCTTCACCGCTGCTGCTATAATAGTCATCTTCAAAGAGGCCGCATTGAAATAATGGGATCGTAGGCGCATTCATTCGGGTAGCAATAGCATTGTATGTTAATGCTGCCTGTATATCATGTTGTTTCTTGTCTTGAAATTCTGGAAAGTACCTTGGATTTACTGAATCAATCAGTAGAACGTGTGGTACTTCGTCTCCCTGTGCCTGAAGTATCGCTGCCATCTCCATTGCTATCATGCCACCCATAGACCAGCCCCCGAGAAGATAGGGCCCAAAAGGCTGGATCTCACGACGAACAGTTGCAACATATTCCTCTGCCAGCTGCGACAAAGTACCATCCAATGGATTTGCCAAGGTTGATGTGAACATTGGTGAGGAGATGCCATATACGGGGCGATCTTCTTCGATCTCGGAGAGAGGGCCGAGAGCAAAGTATGGAAGCGCAAGGCCAGAGATGGCGTGGACGAGGATCAGAGGAGTGAGGTTGGAGTCAGGGTCACCCTGAAGGAGAGTAATGGTATCCATAGTTCTTCAGTGAAATGGGGGTAGGGCCCAAATCGAAGGAGGTCTAGCGAAGAGGATAGATTACTTTTGCTTGGCTCTGAACAAAAGCAGACAAGAAAAATGGACGCAATGATTCAATCCTGCGTTGTATTCTGGGAGAGAAAATGAATGTATATTGGATTTAATTTAGAGCCGGTCCGGTTCTTGGAAATGCGGGAGGGTGCTTAAATTAATAGAAGACTTGGACAGAGCTCCTCTCCTCGATAAATTTGGCCTATTTTCTATGTAAATCCTTCTCAGAGTCATTCTGCTTTGAAATAGAAGCATGTCGGTTGTTTTGGACGAAATATCTACACAGGTATCAGCTCTGGGGGCAGTGGGACAGCTTTTGCTACAAGCTTTGCCCTAGCGATATCGCTTTCCAAGTTGACCATGACTAGCGAGGAAGAGTAGGCGATAGGTAGAAAGTACCGCCAGCGGCCAGAACTAAGACACAGGGGGGTACGGTGGCTCGCAAGGGGCACTCTCGTTACAGCTCCTACACGTGGAGATTGTGTGGCATTGAAGGACGAAGGACGAGGCTTGAAAGTTAGGAATCACACAGCTTGAGCAAGATTTCCCGGAGCCCACGCGATGCTGCCACGAGAATGGTATTCTAGAAGACGATAGCACAGGGATGACTCTCTTCGACTAGCATGTCTTTCATCATCCTTGTCTCGCTGCATGGCAGCTCAAAGGATCATGATGCATCTAGCTTTGTTAGTTCGTGAGTTAGCATGCGGCGGTCGTTGCAGTTGAAGTTGATGTTGAAGTCGTCGCGATGTTCGAAGCGCGAGGGGAAAAAAGGGGGAAGTGGCCGAGCGAGGTCACGTGCTACCACTTACTAATGTACTTATACTTAGTCAGCCCTAAAAATAGGCGCAAGGAAAAAGTACCGAAACCTTCTGGCAACGTCAACTTTCAGCAACGCAGCGGTTTTGCGCATCCCAAGGCCGAGACACAGCGGACATTTCTTGCTTAGCATCCGTGCCGGAAGCACTCGAGATATGGCTTCTCTCCGCACGGAGTCTTCTATTGGAAGCCATTCTATGAATGGCTTATGGCGTTAATGGTGGCTGTTTGACGGAGAGACAGTATAACTATGATGAAGCATCCTTCGATCTTCATCAATTTGTTTCCAGATGATAACAGTAACACTGAGTATACTTGAATATCTATATCTGCCTCCGTCGCTAATTCTCACCGAGTTTCGCGCTGGCCTGCGAGACCTCCTACTTCGTTTCACCCTCCTTTCACTCTACTCCAACAGTGTCCACACTGACCTAACATAATGCGTGGCATCCTCACCCTTGTCGCCCTTGGGGCTGCGACTATGCCCCAAGCAAGGGCTGCCCCCAATGATAGACAACAGAGCATGATTGATCTACCCTTGAAGCTGTACCAGAATGGTTTCAATACAGACCTAGTCACTATCGGAACACCAGCTCAGGCTACCAGGCTTTTCGTTGATTGGACCTGGATAGGCGCATACACAGTCTCTACTAAATGCAACCATACCAATAATGCTTATGGATGCCTTGCTCCTGGCCAGAAGCTGTTTAATGAGACACAATCTACTTCCATCGTCAACCAGACCAACCTATATCCAACTCGAACATGGAACCCCAACCATTTCTTCATGGACAAGGATCTTACCGCCGTATTTGCTTCCGACATTTATCGCGTTGGAGACCGAGAATCTCGAGTTACGCTCCAGCTCTCCCAGTTGAACTGGAAAGCTTCGTTCCCCTACCCATTCAGCGGAATTTTTGGGATGTCTCCCGTCTTTAAGTCAGACAACATGTCCATCCAAGCTCCATTCCACCAGATGGTCCAACAGAAAAAGTTCCATTCTGGCCTTACGTCATTCATTTATTGCTACAGCGATGAGCCAGGTTATAAGTCACCACCAAAAGAACGGTGCAACGGAAACGACGGCATTCAAACTCTTGGTGGATACCATCACAGGGATATCGGATGGCGTGGAATCGAGTGGATCAACACTATCGTCTTTCCCATTGTGAATGACATCGACTTCATCTACAACCCGGCTTTCTATAACTATTGGTCTATCCCGGTCACAAAACACTTTATCGGTAATGAAGAGCAGGCTCTCAATACCACCACAGGCTCTGCAGTAGTCTTCGACCATGCTAGTTACGGACGCGGTGCCGCCATGTCCGTTGCTAGTTACAGGCGACTTGTTTCCATTACCAATGCCCAGCCTGTCAACCTTACGATGGCCACCCTCCCCAACAATGGAAAGCAAAAGTTTTACTCTGTTGACTGTGACCGGGTTGATTCGTTCCCAGCCGTGAAGTACCAGTTCGGCAAATGGCGCCGAGTCTGGAGCATCGAGGCCAGGCACTACATCTCCAAAGCTAAGACCATGGATGGCAAGGATGTCTGTGTCCTTAACGTTCGTGTTATTGGCCAAGGGGAGAACTTCGTTATCGGAAATCTTGGTGAGAACTTTGCTAAGGACAAGGTTATCCTCTTCGACTTCGAGAAGAACAGAGTTGGTCTCGCTGATTTCCGTGATTAAACTTTTTCCCAACTACCATTTCTTACCTTTGGCTTGACAACTATCTTTACTATAGATTAATATCTTCGTCTCCAGCTGCTGGCCCTGCCAAGGGTTTTACCCTGCACATCTTTTATATACCACAACATTTTAAAGTTGATAGTGAACATAGATCTAATTCCATATATATCAATATTTCTATCTAGTCGATTCTCAATCACTTGGTCACCTTGTTCCACTAACATTGGCCTAAAACTGGCACTGGAATTTTTACTCGTGGGTTAAAACCCCAATTCCTTTGGATTCAGTCGTCTAGTATGTCGATAAGCGTGGCTTGTTGCGACTAGATGATTTGCATGTAAATCTGCAGTTCAATAACACATATGCTCAGTATTAACCTCACGATTGGACGCCTCCCTCGAGCTGCATTCTATTCCATTAGCTGTTATTCAAATATGGCCTGTTAACAACTTTCATATAGCTAGGTATTCCGGCCGACAGAGGAGAGTTCCTATCACTCCTCTTTTTGGGAAATTAGTACCGGTAGGCCGTCTAGAACTGTACTGCACGAAGAAGACACAATACGAGATAACTAACTGCTTTGACTAAAAGCCACATCAAGATCTAAGTATACGAGTCTAGAGGCACTTTCTCAATGTCGTCGTTATTGAACACTTACATATGAATCCACCCGGTCCACGATTCCAGCCCAGACATAATGAATCAAGGGAGAATGATGTATTGTTTTTCATCTTACTTAAACATGAGAAAATTGTGGTATTCCATTTCAAGATTTCTTTCACATGTGGGACAATCAAAGAGTGGGAATTTGACTATTACATTATATCGGAAAGCATGGAGTGTTGATGTTTCAGGATAAATGTACTCAATGATAGAAAAAAAAATACATGCAAGATTTCAATAAGAACAGTGGACAAATAAAGAGGGGTGGTTAAATAACTAAGGTGACTAAATATATGCATAACATTAAATACAGAAAGAAATATAAGCAATGTCAATACTTCGTAAATAAAATTAGAATAAATATCTATTTTTGTTCCGTCGGTTGCCTCATTGTTAAAGGAATGGGAAAAGGAGTTTACTCTCTCTTGGGTTGAATTTTAACGCGAATGTCACCCTTGAGCCATGGGCTTCCAATCTTAGCAAAGTCCAAGTCAGTGGTGTTTTGATTAGCCTCGCCAACGGGCCAATCCATATCACAGGTCATAACAATTTTGGCAACAATAGTCCTCATCATCATCAGTGCCATCTTCTCTCCAGGACAACGATGACTTCCGGCACCAAATGGTAGATAGCGGATGTTATTGCCTTCGTTCATCTTTTTCTGGAGGTTTGACTCATCGATCCAACGCTCAGGAAGGTATTCGTTGGGATTATTCCAGATGCTAGGGTCATGGTGTGTGATATAAGGGGAGATAGATACCATGGTACCAGCGGGGATAGTAATTGGTTTCTTGGAGTCTGCGTTAGTAAGAGTTTTGGGTTGGCGGGTGAAGCGGAGATCGTTGAATGCCACATAATGGCGGACAGTTTCTTTCATCAGGGCACTGAGGAACTCGGATTCCTCTGGGTTCGGGTTGGCAGCTAGTTCTTTGCGGAGACGCTCGAGATATTGAGGGTTTTTGAGAAGCTAAGCCTGATTAGCGATGTAAGGCCACTGGAAGAATATGCGGATTCTCAGATTCTCACCTCAATGATAGTCCAGGCAACGCCGGCAACAGTACTTGTGTGGGCAGCAAACATGAGAACTGTGTGAAGGGCACTGTATTTGTCCTTTAGATGAGCAGTTACAGGGTCACGGAGGGTATATGAAATGTAGTCCAGTTCTTTCTTCCATTTCTCCGGCTCTTTTTCACGAGCAGCAAGACGGACTTCGAATATCTCCTTAGTACGGTCACGGGCAGCCCATAGCTTCTTAGCGGCTGGGTGAGGGAGCCATTCAGGGAGAATGAAGTTCCAAATGCTACCAAGATTCGCTTCCATGACGTGAAGAAGGTCAAAAAGCTCATCAGCAGCATCGTAGAAGTCTGGACCCATCATGCACTGGACAATGATTTTGTGTACGATGTAAGAGGTGTCCTTGAAAAGGTTCAGGGGTTCCTTGCGGTCGGCCCAGTTGGCGATTGCCTTCTCAGTTTCGATGCCAGCTAAATTTGTATAATGTGAGATAGCTGCGTTGTTGGAAATTCCTCTGCTAAGTGATCCAACAAGAACACGAAGCTGGTCAAAGAAGTTTGGGACGACGACCTTGTTCAGGAACACTCCCATGCCGTCACCGAAGGACCAAACATCCTGATGAATAGTTAGATAGGGCTGTTTATCGGAAGGCACAAAGGTTACTCACCTCGCGGGCAAAAAGGTATTCTTTATTTAAGGCAGGGCTGTTAAGCCAGATTGTGTTCGTAAGGAGGAGGTTGATCTGAAAGACCTGTCCGTATTTCTTGCCGGACTCACGGACATATTTTTCCATATCCTTAGCATAGTCGAGGAGGTTTCCGACAATTGGAATATTTGATTTAACGGATGGGATGCCATCATCCTTGGACCATGCCCGGATTTTGAAAATAACGAAGAGGATTATGATAGCCGGTATTATGTTGATTGGCTGTGTCAAGGCCGTCCGGATGTAGTCAACGAACATGATGACGGCTGATACTGCAAACATAAAATTATTAAGGTATGAGCAAGCGGGTATCTAGCACCTTATAGAGGTACTGAAAAGAAGATAACTATCACGCAATGGCGAGATACGATAAACAGAGAGGCCTGTAGGAATTAACCGGATTCCAGACAGGGTGGGCAACGGACAACCTGCATAGGATAGAGCAGAGGTTGTCTATATAAGTTCACGACTGCCATATCAACAGGGGTAACTAACGGGTTTAATAAAAAAAAAAAAGCTCCGTAAGTAGAAAAGTGGCTGACAACCAGCCGCTGAAAGTCGCCCATGGAAGAGTCGGGTTTCTTTCCTCCTGACAAGAGGAACATAGGGACGTATCGAGCACCCGACGCGTAACGGATCATTATCAGTAGCCTTGTTTCGTCTGCTAACTAGTTATCCTCGACTGACCTGCAAATTATGTGAGAAGGAGAAGTAATAAGTCTTTTATGCAGAGCTAGCTCTCGCCTTAAACAGTTACAAGCGTAACTAAGTACATGGGCTGAAATATCGTGATATAGTGGGTTTTCAAGCAAACACATTCATAACGTATGGGCTGTATATTCCAGTACAAATTCTTTTCTCACCAACGATAATGGTAACACGCGAGATATTGCAGACGGCGAAAAATGGCACGATAAAAAAAATATATCAAAAACATACGACAGTCGGGATTCGCTGGTGGTCACCCACCCAACTACTAACCGACCGGCAAGTGGCTTAAGTACAGCTGAGCGGACGGGAAGCTCTGTTTTCCACTTCCTGTGGTCGTATGTACTAGACTCTTAGCTGAGTGTGTTGATATCGAGCAGGAGGGGCGTCTCGGGTAGCGTTGCTGTGCTGATTGCATACAGACACAACGATGATCGGCCAGCTGGTTATGAAGTTCAACTGGCTGACTGTAAGAAGCCAACATCGCTTGTCGTGCCTGAAAAGTCATATACGAAGAGAATCCAATGTTAGCCTATGCAACTCATGTTGAGAAAACTTGAGATTAAGCAATAGAGAGATGTCTCCTGTCTCCTCGCCTTCGTTCTGCGGAGATCTGACTGCCACGACACCATAAGATTCCGGAGGCAAAGCGATACGAGAGGTCCTGTCTAGACTTTTAGCAGTAAGCAATTCCATGTCGGGCCTTAAGCATGCGCCGAAGCGGTTGCCACATGGGAGAGCGGCAGACAGGCAAGCAGAAGGAAGCATGAAGCATGTCAGCGCTGAAAATAGCTTGTTGTCAGCAATTTTCTTGTTTCCTTCTCGCTTGTTTGTTGTTGATGTTGAAGTCGACGTCGAAAGTCGAAGTCTCAGCCTCGACATCTCAAAGTGCTTAGTCAGCATAACTAAACACCAAACTTCAACTTCGAAAACCTCGACGTCAACCAACCTCATCTCTTCATCCTCTAACCTTTTGCATGGCGGGCTCTGTTCTCGTGTACATGCATCAGACAGCCATTCAGCCCAGAATGCGCCCATTGAGATGTATCAACAGGCTTCTGGGCCTCTGCATCCTCTTTGTTGCCATTCGGCCGATCTCGAAAGTTCCACCTGTGCCTGGTGAATGAATCGTTAGTTATCTCATCAAATCTATGCAACTACACTAAGCGCTTACAAGGGTCTACTTTACGCGGAGTCCATATTTAGTTGTCCTGGGCTGTAGTAATAATAGTACAAAATGGGGCAGAACTCGGTATTCGACCCCGAGCCCACGCGGAGGATTTACCACCTAGGATGCATTGTTCCTCCAGCCTCGCGTTAAGCGGTTTCAGCCTTTATGCCATGTGCCAACACAGCGGGCCTTCCATACCATAATATGGAGTCCCGCATCCTCTTGCAGGGGATTAGCCACGCGAGACTAGGGTTTGATGCATATTAACTTCTCCCTGCATGGAGGAAAAGAATGTCAGCTTAGCTTGGGTCCCTGGTCCATGGGGCTCTCTTCTCTCGAACTAATGGCCTCTAATCGATCCAAATGCGAACCTGCCGGGGGGGCTGGGTGCATCAGCCCTGGTATCCTGACGGCCACGCTCCCCGAGTTGGCCGACAGAGAGAAGCTTTGGCCTCGAATACTCACTTTACCTTCTTTCAGCGCAAAGCTCGTCTAGCCAATAGGCAGCCTGCATAGGGATCTGGAAATTGCCCGTTATCCTTTTCTGCACGGCGACTTCGATTGTTCCTACCATGCAAGTTTTAGTCAGATTTGAAGATGGCTGAGATGGCTGAGATGTCGAGAACAAGTCAAATACCCTTTCTGACCCCGAGATAGCTCCAGATTTCTTTCCAGAATTAAATCATTGCCGGGCTGATTTGGTTCTCTCTCTGTGTTCTTCTTGATACTTACTTGCATCCACTTACTCCCACCAAGCACTCTGCTTCTGGGGCCACCCTTTTCACTTCGACCTACCTCAATTTCCAAATTGGGGTTCCTTATAGACTTTGTTGTTTTCTTAGTGCCCTACCAACCATCCAGCGGTTCGACATCGATTATCTGGATATTGTATATTCAAAATACATACTTAGTAACTAATACGCACCAACCGATTGTCCTCCGCCTTGGACTTCAATTCTGAAAAGCATCTGGCCATATTCACAAATTCAGGTTAAGTACTTGCTCCTCTTTTTATACTAACTTCCAGACAAACTGCGCAGCAATGGACACCATGACTAGTACCTCAGGTGTTAACACACCTTACGTCTCTGACAGCGAGACCGTTTCAAGCGCTACTACTGCGCCAACTCCTCGCGATGATTTCAGCGCTGTGATCGGCATGGCCTGCCGTGTTCCAGGTGCTTCTTCTCCTTCCAAACTCTGGGAGAACATTATGACCCAGCGCGATGTTCAGAAGAAGATGCCTTCTGACCGCTTCAACGTCGACGCTTACTACCATCCTGACGGAACCAACAAGGGAACCGTATGTTGAGTTTCAGCCTCTGTCACGCAGGAACACAACACTTTGATTCTAACTTTCTCATAGACCAATGCCAAATATGGCTATTTCCTTGACCAGGACCTTGGTCTCTTCGATGCTGGTTTCTTCCACATCTCCGGCAAGGAAGCTGAGGCCATGGACCCTCAGCAGCGCCTCTTGCTTGAGGTTGTATATGAAGCGTTGGAAAATGGTAAGAGGTATATCCTATTTTTCCTGAATGTCCCGACTAATTCCTAATAGCCGGAATCACTCTTGATGAAATCCGGGGCACCCAAACTTCTGTTTATTGTGGTTGCTTCACCAACGACTACAACTCTATGATCACCAAGGATTTGGAGTACTATCCCAAGTACACTGTGACCGGAACTGGTGATGCAATTCTTTCTAACCGTATCTCCTACTTTTACGATTTGCACGGTCCTAGGTAAAGTTTCACTGAAGCAAGTGCCTACATCTGGTCCTGTTAACTGACAAATTCCTTCTAGCGTTACTATTGACACTGCTTGCTCCTCTTCTCTTGTTGCTCTGCATCTTGGAAACCAATCTCTTCGCAGCGGTGAATCCGATTTGTCCATTATTGTCGGCTCTGCTCTTCATTTTGACTCAAACATCTTCGTGACCATGACTGATCTTGGTATGCTTTCCGTTGACGGCCGCTGCCGTCATGGAGACAAGGCTGGCAGCGGTTACGTTCGTGGTGAGGGTATCACCGCGGTTGTTTTGAAGCGACAATCCCGTGCTGAGGTCGAAGGAAACCGAATTCGCTCTATCATCAGGGCATCTGGTGCAAACCATGACGGAAAGAAGCAGGGAATCACTCTCCCATCCGCTCAGGCCCAGGCGGCCTTGATTGAAAGAACTTACAAAGAGGCTGGCCTCAGCCCTGCTGATACTCAGTATGTCGAATGCCACGGTACTGGTACCGCAGCTGGAGACACCCGAGAACTCCGTGCCCTCAGCTCCGTTTTCGCTTCTACCCGTGACGAGCCCCTCTGGATTGGTTCTGTCAAGACAAATATCGGTCATCTTGAGGGTGCCTCTGGATTAGCGGGTATCATGAAGGCAACAATGGCTTTGGAAAAACATCAAATCCCACCAAATATGCACTTCAACACCCCCAACCCTGAGGTCGACTTCAAGGGATGGAAGCTGCGCATCCCTACCGAACCTGTTGAATGGACGGTCCGCGAAGGTGTCGCTAGACGCGTCTCTATTAACAGTTTCGGATATGGAGGCACCAACGCCCATATTATCCTAGAGGAATACAACCGGCCATCTTCCACTAAGCTTGCTCTCCCAGAGCCTTACGCCGAGATGACCAAGGGTCGCCCTTATCTTGCACCAATTACTTCCCACTCCGACAAAGCTGGAAAGCTGATGGCTGATAAACTTGCGGCTTACTTGGAGGCAAACCCCGATATCAGCATTGCGGACTTTGCCACTACCCTTAGCACTGAGCGAAGCATGCATGATTTCCGTTCTTTTGCTTACGGTGCAACCAATGAAGCTGTTGTCAGCAACCTCAAGGAGCCGCTACCTGTTGCTGCCTGGGCCGGCAAGATGGCTTCTGCCCCCCGACTTGGCTTTGTCTTCACCGGCCAAGGTGCTCAGTGGTGGGGGATGGGCCGTCAACTCATTGAAATGAGTCCCCTCTTCCGCCAATCTTTGGAGAAGTGTGATGAAGTTCTTCAGGCGCTTCCTGATAAACCTGATTGGACTGTTGTCGGGGAGCTTCTTCGATCTCAAGAAGATTCTCGCTTGGGTGAGACTCGATTCTCTCAGCCAATTTGCACTGCTCTTCAGCTTGCTCTGATTAACCTTCTTGCTTCTTGGGGAATACGCCCAACCGCTGTTGTTGGACATTCCAGTGGTGAACTGGCTGCTACTTATGCTTCTGGCATTTTGTCCTTTGCCAATGCCATGGTTGCCGCTTACTACCGTGGTCTCTACATGGGCAACGCAGCTGCCAGCTCTGATAGCGTCCCTGGTGCTATGATGGCCGTTGGTCTCACTGAATCTGAGGTTACCAATGAGCTCAAGTCATACACTGGTCGCATTGCAGTTGCTGCTATGAACAGTCCTACCAGTTTCACTGTATCTGGAGACGAAGATGCCGTTGTTGAACTTCAAGCTAAGCTCTCTGAGCGCAAAGTCTTCGCTCGTCGTCTCCAGGTCGGCCAAGCTTTCCACAGTCACCACATGCTCCCGCTTGCCCCTGGATATGAGCGTGCCTTGAAGAATCACCCCGGATTTGCTCCCCAACCTCCAACTGCTCGCATGTTCTCTAGTGTCACTGCCCGGGTTGCCGACTATCAGACCATGGGACCAGCTTATTATGCAGCCAACATGACTGGTCAAGTCAAGTTTTCTGACGCTCTTACCGGAATTGTTCTCAATGAGGATGACGAGCAAAACATTGATGTTTTGGTTGAAGTTGGCCCTCATCCTGCTCTCAAGGGACCCTCAAACCAGACTCTTAACTCTCTCAACATCAAACTTCCATACATTGGAGTGCTTGACCGCAAGGTTGCTGCTTATGATAGCATCCTTAGCGCTGCCGGTCAGCTATTCGCTATGGGATACCCTGTCGACATCCCTGCCGTTAACCAGGACAAATACATCGATGCAAACAACAATCTTGTTACCGTTGACAGTGGTAACAAACTTTTTGACTTCCCTAGTTATGCCTGGGACCACCAGAGATACTGGTCGGAAACCCGTGTCATCAAGAGCCACCGTCTTCGCAAATTCAGACATCAAATTCTCGGTGCTCAGATGCCCGGGTGCCTCGAAGATCGCCCCAGATGGCGAAACTATCTCCGCCTGGCTGAAATGCCCTGGTTGGTGGATCATGCTGTTTCTGGAAAAGTTGTCTTCCCTGGAGCTGGATATATTACCATGGCCATTGAGGCTGCTATCCGCCTCGGTAACCCTGAAGACCCAATCAAAGAGATCCACCTTCGTGACATTGCCATCAAGTCGGCTCTCATGGTCAGCAACAGTGACTTGGGCACCGAAGTATTGCTGGAACTTCGTCCAGCTACAGAATCAGCTAAAACTGTTTACTCAACCTGGAAGGAATTCGCCATTTTCTCCTTTGATGGTGACTCCATGAGGGAGCACTGTACTGGGCAGATTCAAGTTGAGATGGGTGAAGAACGTCCCGTCCATCGCATTAAGCAGCGAGCTCCTGCTTCGGAGCTTCGAGCGAGCAGCAACAGAACCTTGGCCCACACGAAATACTACCAACGACTTGCTACCATTGGCCTTCACTATGGACCAGCTTTCCAGTGCCTTAGCGGGAATGTGGAGTGTGGTAAAGGATTCGCAACTGGAGAAATCACCTGGGAGCCTAAGAGGGTTTCTACTGGCGATGACTCCAGCGCTAGTGTCCTTCATCCTACCTTCTTGGATTCCTCCCTCCACCCAATCTTCGCTGCAGTGGAAGGCCTCATGGGCCACAGTATCACGGAGTCTTTTATCCCTACTTTCATGCGCTCATTGAAAATTTCTGGTCTCCTTAACCGTAAGGAGTACAAATGTGATGGATTCAAGGCCAACGTTGCTGTCGATAGCTGGATGCACGGGCCCCGTGTTGCCATTAGCAATATTGGTATTGAGTCCAAGGATGGCCAGCTTCTTGCGGATATTGAAGGTCTAGAACTGACCAGTCTTGGAAGCGATGCTGATGACCAACAGAAGAGAACTCTTTTCTTCGGCATCCAGTGGAAGCCGGCTTTCGAGTTCCTGACTCCTGCTCAAGCCCAGAATCTCAGCGTCCCTGAGATTGTTGGCCTCTATGTCCACCAGAACCCCAATTTGCAATTCCTTCACTACTCTGACTCCCATACCTCTACTTTGGACATCCTGAACCACCTTGGTGGCTCTAATGGAGAGAGACGCAAATTTGGCAAGATGACTGTGGTGCCAGTTGGTTTGGCAGAGGAGGCAAGCTTCTCTCCCCTCGTTGAACGCTGGAATGGCCTTGTTTCGCTCGACGCGCCTCTTGATGAGGAGAAGTTCGATGTGATCATAATCTCCTCTTCAGCTGATGCTGCTTCTATTGAGAAGCTCAATGAGAACGGCCTTGTTATATCCCATCCTGCAAAGGCCCCCACTTCCGACAACCTTAGACAACTATGGTCCACCTCCGATGTCACCGTCTTGAAGGGCGGCGATGAATCAGTGTTCACTCCTGAGACTCTTACCATTCTCATGCCATCTAATCCCTCTGCTGAGACTGAAGCTCTCGCCAAAAGAATTGAATCGACCACCTCAGCAAAGGTTACTAGAAAAGACTTCCTATCCCTCAGAAATGGCACACGAATGGATGACAATGTTATTTCTCTCTATGCCCTGGATGTAAACATCTTCTATGATGAGCCATCCAAGGCTTTGAACGAATTCAAGGCAGTCCAGTCCCTCACAAGCGATGCAAGCCGCAACATTGTTTGGCTTAGCCAGGGTACCTTCATGGATTGCCCCTGCCCAGAGCAGGCTATGTTCCCTGGCCTTGCTCGCTCTGTTCGTCATGAAACTGAAGACTTGAGAATTGCAATTCTTGATATCACTAAGTCTGCCAAGGCTGATCTCTCTGCCGACCTCATTCTCCGCATCCTCAACCCAACCCTCCATGAAGAAGAAATTGCGCTTCGAAATGGCCAAATCCATGTCTCCCGATTGCACGCGAATGACGAGCTGAACTCTAAGATCGCCGGAGGCTACAATCACCAGGCTACAATGCAACCACTTCACCAGAAGAACAGGCCGCTCAAGCTCGTTATTGGACGACCTGGCCTCTTGGAAACCCTATCATTTGCTGATGACACTGAGATTACCGATGAACCCCTCAAAGATGACGAGCTTGAAATCGCTGTTAAGGCATCAGCCATCAACTTCCGTGACATTGCTCTTAGCATGGGTATTATCGAAGATTACAAACTTGGAGACGAATGCGCTGGTGTCGTCATTCGCAAAGGATCCAAGGTTCCGGATGAAGACTTCCAGATTGGTGACCGTGTTGTCGCAGTCCGCCCTGGTGAGGGTGCTCACCGGACCATTGCTCGGAACCCAGCCTGTTACTGCGCCAAGATTGGTTCTCTAACCTTTGCACAGGCCGCGGCCATCCCTCTGGTTCTCTCCACTGCATATTTCTCTCTTGTTGAGGCCGCCAGGCTCAAGGAGGGCGAGACCGTACTCATCCACGCAGCTGCTGGAGGTGTTGGACAGATGGCCATTCAGGTAGCTCAATTGGTTGGGGCCAAGATTATTGCCACAGTCGGCTCTCAATCCAAGAGGGATCTACTTAAGAACACCTATGGCCTTACTGATGACCAAATCCTCAACTCCCGTGACGACTCATTCGTTGAGGGCGTCCACCGCCTTACCAACGGATGGGGTGTGGACGTTGTCCTTAACTCCCTCGCTGGAAAGCTTCTCCATGCCACATGGACCTGTCTGGCTCCATTTGGTCGATTCATTGAAATCGGCAAGCGAGATATCCACCAGAACAGCAGGATTGATATGGACCCATTCAGAAAGAATGCTACTTTCGCCAGTGTCGACTTGGTTACTATGTTTAACCTGAAGAACCGATCGATTGCTACGAAACTGTTCAAGGAATGCTGTGAACTATTCCAGCAAAGAAAGATTCGCTCCATCCCCACCGTTGAGCTCGAATATGCCGAGTGCGAGAAAGCATTCCGCATGCTCCAGCTTGGTAATGTTGCTGGTAAAGTCGTTCTCGTTCCTGGAGACGATAACCAAGTCCTTGTACAGCCAAACACCAATGATAACAAGGCAACTCTCAAGTCTGACAAGACATACCTCCTTGTTGGTGGTCTGGGTGGTCTCGGCCAGAAACTTGCTGAATGGCTTTACCGTCGAGGAGCCCGGAAACTGGCATTCCTCTCTCGATCTGGTGCGGACAAGCCCGAAGCCAAGGCCGTTGTCCAATGGCTTGAAGCCAGAAATGTCAGCGTTCAAGTGTTCAAAGCTGATGTAGCCAACTTCGATGGAGTCAACAACTGCGTCCAGGCCATCAAGGGTAACCTTGCAGGTGTCTTCCAGGCTGCTATGGTTCTTCAAGATTCTCCCTTTGACAAGATGTCGTTCGATCAATGGAGAATTTGCACCACGCCCAAAGTTATGGGAACATATAACCTTCACAAGGCTACCCTTGATATCCCTCTCGATTTCTTCGTTTGTTTCTCTTCCCTTTCTGGAGCTGTTGGGACTAAGGGCCAAGGAAACTATGCTGCGGCAAATTCTTACATTGATTCCATTTGCCGATACCGACGAGAGAATGGCCTGCCTGCCACTACCATGGATATTGGTATGGTTGTTGGTATCGGTGCTGTGTCTGAGGATGCCCAGCTTCAAGCTGTTATGGAGAGAGTTGGCTATGACCCAGTCAATGAAGAAGAGTTGTTCCATCAAATCGAAACATCCGTCTCTTGGGATCAGTACAAGACTCTTGACAGCAATGGCTTCGATGCCCATCAAACAATCACCGGTCTTAACATGAGACGTCCTGACTACTACTGGACTTCCGGCCCACGCATGAAGAATATCTACCAGAACCATGACTTCACTTCTTCCGGAAATCTCGGTAAAGCCCAGAAGAGCGTTATGGCCCTTCTTCGCGCCGCAGACACCGCTGATGATAGAGTCAATATTCTAATTGAGGCCTTCATCGAGAAGATTGCCCTCATCCTTTCTATTGATATTGAAAACGTCCAACCTAGCCGTAGTCTTGCGGATTACGGCCTTGACAGTATCGTCGCCATTGAAATTCGTAAATGGTTCTTTAAGACTGTTGGTGTTGAACTCGCCCTATTCGACGTCCTTGGAAGCTCAAGCATTCGCGGCTTGGTTGAAAAGGTTTCCGAAGCCGTTGTCTTGGAAGAGGCCGAGACCGAGGATACCTCCAAGCAGCAAACCTCGTCGCGCAGTGCTCGGTCATCCAGCACCAAGAATGCTGGAGATCATCCACTTGGTGAAAAATCTTTCAAGGTTTCCCCTGGAGATGAGGTTCCTATGTCAACTTTCCAGAGAAGATTGTGGTTCATTCATAACCTGATTGAAGACAAGTCCTTCTTGAACTTGCCTCTATGCGCCACTATCAAGGGCAAGCCTGACATCCAAGTCTTCCAGATGGCTCTTGAAGAACTCAAGCGACGAAATGATGTTCTTCGCACTGCTTACTTTGAAGGAGAGTCATTCGCCCAGCAAATGGTCACCGATGACTGCTCTGTGGAACTCAACTTCCTCGACTTCACTGATGCTCATGATGTTGAAGCCGATATTGAGGATTTCATTGAAGAGCAAACCCATGAACCCCTTGACATTGAAAATGGCGAGAACATCCGCTTTACTCTCATCCAAACTGGAGAAGAGGAGTTCACGGTGGTCACCATCGCTCACCACATCTCCTTCGATCGTGGTAGCAGTGAGTCTCTTCTTGACCAAGTTTGCAACCTATACAACTGCCTACGCAACGGTGACGACTTGGATGGCGTCAAACAACCCGCGGCTTCATACTCTGAATTTACTATGTGGCACAACGATCGTCTTCAGTCTGAAGAGCAGCAAAAGGACGTTGACTTCTGGAAGGCCAAGTACCATGATCTTCCCGGACCTACTAAGCTGCTCCCATTTGCAAAAGCAGAGCGACCAGAGTCTAACGACTATAAGAGGAGCATACACCAAGGTCTGCTAAAGAAGGGAGCCCACCAGAGAATGAAGAGAGTCTGCGCGCGCCTTGGAATAACACCTGCCCAGTTCCTCATGGCCGCATTCAGAGCCTTCATCTACCGCTACACTGAGCAGGATGACTTGACTATCCACATGATTGATGGAAACAGACCTCACCCATCCGTCAGCGACACCGTTGGGTTCTTCGTCAATGTTATCCCCGTCAGATGCGCCACCAACAACGATACTGACTTCGAGAGCTTCCTCCGAGAAATGAGCGGTTTGATTCTTGAATCTCTATCTCATTCCAATGTACCATTCGACCTTATCGTAGATGCAGTTGGTGTTCCAAGGAACCCTGCATACTTCCCACTCGGCCAGGTTGTTGTGAACTACCAGATGCATGGAAAGATCCCAACCTACTCTACTGACGATTTCAATATGATTGATATCCGAGGAAAGGATGTTCCCACTGCCAGCGAAATGCAGCTCGAGGCCACTGAGGACCCTGATGAGGGGCTTAAGCTTTCCCTTGAGTTCTCTAGTACCTTGTACGGCAACTCTGAAATGGAGCGTTTCTTGGACAACTTCATCGCCTTCATGAACAGCGCCATTCGCGACCATCGCCAGCCAATATCCGAAATTTCAATGGTCGGCCCAAAGGAGCTTTCTCACTTGAAGAACAACTTCTTCGCCATGGATTTCACAGAGAACACCTGGGAGAACCAGTCTGTCGCTTCCCGTATCATGGACATCGCGCGCCAATACCCCAATGATGTGGCCATTGAGACCTCCAACGGAAGCAGTATCAGCTACAAGACCCTCGTCGAGAAAGCAGAGAAAGTTGCTGCTGCAATTGAATCTAAGGGGATCGATTCTGGATCTAAAATTGGAATTTTCTCCACTCCTGGAGTGAACGCAATTTCCGCAATGGTCGGTGCTCTCTTTGCCCGCTGTGGTTATGTCGCCCTCGACCCCAGCTTCGCTACTGAGCGTCTCTCTTTCATGGCCAATGACTCTGGAATGAAGCTTCTTTTGGCTGAAAAGGAGCTCGAGGCCAGAGCCAGAGAGATTTCTAGCAAGTCCAACTCTCCGTTGGTCTCCATTGTGATTGAGAACATCTTGGAATCATCAAAACCTATTCAGGGGCCACTCAAGACTGCGAACAATGACCCATTCTACATGATCTACACCTCGGTAAGTTTCTTCTCCTCTGCACAACCTTCCCATGAGGAATACCGCTTTGAGTCAAGAATGATATTTGAGAGAGAAATTTGATTTTAATGTATTCAAAGGGAAGCACAGGCACCCCAAAAGGTGTAGTCTTGAGTCAATCAAACACTCAACAGATGCTAAGCACCCTGCATCACGACTATAAATTTACCGCCAAAGACCGTTTCCTTCATCATTCTTCTATTTGTTTTGATTTATCTATTGTTCAAATTTTTTCTGCACTTACCTGCGGCGCCCGCGTCTGCGTTGCTACCGCTGCTACTCGAAAGGACCCTGTTGCTCTCGCCAAGTACATGGAATCCTCTCAGGTTACTGTTACCTATTTCACTCCTACTCAATTTGCCCTTCTCATTGAAAACGCAAAGCCAAGTCTCCAGAACATCCGCAAATATCGAATTGCTTACTTCGCTGGTGAACGACTGCCAGTCCGCGTGGCCAGGGCCTTCTATGATCTTGGAACCCCAGCTGTGGTCCTGAACACCTGGAGTCCCAGTGAGCTTGTGGTCCAAACCACCATCCAACAAGTTGAATATCCTAGTGAAGATGAAGTCAGCATCCCAATCGGATTCCCCATGGCAAACACACGACACTACATTCTTGATAAGAACTGCCAGCCCCTCCCGGAGGGATTCATTGGTGAGATAGTTGTTGGGGGAGCTCAAGTTGGCCTTGGATACCTTAACCGACCAGAGGCAAACCGAAGCTCGTTCGTGGCCGATCCTTTCTGCTCCGAAGAAGACCGTCAAGCCGGCTGGACAAGAATGTTCCGAAGTGGTGACAAAGGCCGATTCCGCCCAGATGGAAGCCTGGAGTTCCATGGCCGCATTGCCGGTGACAAGCAAATCAAACTTCGAGGCTTCCGTATCGACCTTGGTGAAGTTGAGCAGAGACTATTTGTGGAGTCCAAGGACGAATCTGGAGAGCCACAGATTGTCGATATTTCCGTCGTTGCCCGCTCGCCCACCACTGCTGATTCTCAGGATATCACTGATAACCGCCAGTTGATTGCATTTGTTGTTACCAGGAAGCCATTCGCTGACCAGAAGAGCAAGCAAGCATTTGCATTTGACCTGAATAATAAGGCAGGCCGCCATCTTAACAACTACATGCTTCCAAACGGTTACCAATTCCTCGATGCTCTCCCAGTCACCATTGGTGGAAAAGTTGATCGCCAACGTCTACTCAACTGCGACCTTTCCCTCACCTTCCCTACCGCCGCGACCGAGACGGTTGACTCTCAAGCGCCCGCACCGAATGATAGGCCTGACGATAAACTTGTCAATACCGTCTTGCAAGGGTTCCAGGAAATCCTGAAGCTGCCCGAGGATCAAGAGATTGGAGTCAATGATAGCTTCTTTGAGCTCGGTGGCCAGAGTATCCTTATGCTCAGGCTGCAGGCCAGGCTCAAGCGTGTCCTCAAAGTCACCCCAACACTTGCAATGATGTTTGAAAAGCCGACCCCTATGGGCATTGGTCATGCCATCTGGAGCAAATCCAAGGATGCCACTGACGGCGAAATCGACTGGGACAAAGAAACCGAGTTGGTTGACGCTCCTCAGTATACCTTGGACCAAGGCCTACCCGACATTTCCCCTTCTCAGGTTACTGATGTTCTCCTTACCGGTGTCGAGTCCTTCCACGGAATCCACATGCTTGCTACTCTCCTCCGTGAAAGCCCCCAGCTGACAATCCATGTTCTTGGCCTTGAGGAGCCGATGACCTCTGAGGATGTCTTCAAGGTGATGGACCAGTGGGATTTGCTTCAGTTCTTCCCTGACCGCGACGCTGTCACTCCGCGCATCCAATGCGTCCCTGGCGCGATGGCTCACCCACACCTGGGCTTATCAACTTCCGACTTCAAGCAGCTCGGGCAGACCATCCAGGCCATCTACAACTTCGCCTCTCACGTCTCTCTCCTTCAATCCTATGACGACCTTCGAAGCTTCAATGTTGAACCCATCCGCGATATCATCGAACTTGCGACGCTTGGCAGGGTTAAGATTCATATCCACCACCTCTCGACCTGGTCTGTTATGCACATTCAATCTTGGCAGACCACCATCCGCAAGCGAAGAGGCCGTCCTGTTACCCAAGAGACCAGTGCCAGCCATTTCACTCCCGAAGGCACTAGCCGCTTCGGCTATTTCAAATCACGATGGGCGTCCGAGATGTTGATTGAAAAAGCTGCGTCTCGAGGCGTTCCCTGCACCATCTACCGTGCCTCTGCCATCACTGCCAGCACGGAGACAGGAGGAATTGAGCCAGACGACAGCTTTGCCCGCCGCATGGTTCTCGGCATCGTGGAGTCCAACGGCATCCCTAAAATTGGCCAGCGCGGCCTCGAGTTTGTGATTGACTTTATCCCGATCGACTACATGACCAAGTGTGTGCGTGCACTGTCACTGTCTGACGGACTGAGCCGTGAAGAGAACGTCGCTACTATCCACCACATCACCAACCCAAGCCCGGTCAAGACCCCGCAGCTGGTCGACATGATGGCTGAGATCAAGTCTGACCCCAATGTGAAGGCAGAGATCCTCAGCAAGGACGACTGGCTCGACGGAATGCAGCGCATCGACACCGAGCCAGGCGCGGAGATCCGATGGACTGTGCTCAAGAGCTACTTCGAGGTCGGCCACAACATGTTTGCGCTGGACCAGAGGAAGACCAAGGCGATACTCAAGGACCTGGGAGTCGAGCCTTGCTTCAGCATTGGAGTTGATGTCCTGAAGGCTGTCTATGAGAAGGAGAAGATGGCTCGCACGCCCAAGGCGTAGGCAGCCAGCCACTCCTTCCCGGCGAACCAACGAGCAAGAAGAACCAAACGTGAATGAACCAGAGAGCAGAACCAGAGAATGAGAACCAACAGCCCAAGCAAAACACCGCCCACACCGTTCCTTTCGAGTTGTTAGCGAGGAGTTGGGGAGTTGCATGATTTTTGATGTCGAAAACCGCCCGAAAAAAAGAAGCAAACGAGAAAATAAAGAGAAAAAAAGAAAAAGAAAAAGAAAAAGAAAATACTACTATTTCCTTTGTCACTGCGAGATAATCCGCTATGGAGCACCTAATGTTTGTCTGTCTTGTTTAATATTTTTCCTGTTTCTTTCTTTCTTTCCTGGATTCCGGCATGATGCTGGCTCGTCGTCGCCCGGCGGTCCATAATTTTGTCCCTGGACGGAGCCACCCACAAGACGAGCGTCACCAAGCCTGCCCGGCAAAGATGTAAAGACGTTCGACCTGGGTCTCTCTCCCTTTGTGTTTTAGAATAACGAGCATATAGACCGCGTGAATATAGACTGCATTTCATCCATACTCTTTTGAGTCTTCGGGCACTCCGCAAAAAAGGGGGCCGTTCCGCGTCCTTCTAGAAGCCAGAGAGAAGCAACGAGACGGGAAGAGCCGCACCGTCATCGTCACCGTATCATCAAATAGTAATAATAACCACGAGATAACGAGCAAACTCCGGCTCTTTCGTCGTCGTCGAATCAGACAGCCAGAGTGACAGGCGGCGGCTTCGTGACTGTGACTCCTTGAGGACATCCGCTTCTGGCCCTTCCCTGCGATAAGGCTGATTCCCTCCCCGGCCTCCTTTTTTGCTTCTTCTTCTTCTTCCCACCAGCATCTCCATCGTTCAACCACCAGCCGGCCGTGGGACGAGCCAACCAACGGCGACGGACAAGACGACGGCGAGAGAGACACTCACGCACACTCACGCACTCGCCGGGGACTAACGACGGCCAAACCAGGGATTGCAGTCGCCCGCCTGGCCTGTCGGATGCATGCGCCGGCCTCTATCAAAAGGGTGGCTGCCTGCTGCCTGCCGCCTGCTGCCTGCCTGCACCGTCCCCTTGACCGCGGCGGCCACGACGGTACGCCTGACGAAGGGAAGAGAAGGGATATGAGATATAAGGACGGACTGCGGCCCCGTCTCGCCCGCTTCAACTTCCTGCTGGCTAACAAAGACGCAGGTTGAGACAGGCCCGAAGACCAGCAGAGGAAAACGACCGAGACGCCGCGCTGCCCTGCTCCACCGCGGAGGACAGAGAGGGACACACAACCCAGAGCCCACTTCGTCTTTGCCCATTTGCCGCTGCTGGGATCCAGGGCAGACGCAAGCCAGCAGAGAAGAGACTCTCACTCGCACCGGACGGGCCTTGTCTGGCTCCTGGATGCGCCGCCCTTCTTGACCTTCTTGACCCTGCCCTGGGTGCCGGCCGCGGTCTCGGCTTAGAGAAACTCTGGCCTGCTTGCTTTTTCCTCTGCCCTCGCTTGGTTTGCACCGCCCGGCTGTCTTTTTTTGCTCCATATCTGATGCGCCGGAGATTTGATATATAACCATCTATACGGCCCCCCCCTCGTCGCTGGACAGAAATCTCATCATATCCGATAAGTCATAAGAAAGGCAGAGGAAGACGGTATAAGTCCGCTGGAAAAAAAAGGGAGGACGAGAAAGGCCCTACGACACCACAATCGGTCGATCGACTTGGAAACCGGCAGCAGCAGCAGCAGCAGCGCAACCAGCACACCATGTTTGAGGGATTCTCGTTCCCGGCTCCTGCGCTGCCTGCGGTGCAGCCCGAGATCGATAGTCTGCAGCTCCAGTGCGACAGCAACCTGGTCTCGCCTCTGTCGTCTCGGTGTCCTTCGCCCCGGCTGCCGTCGCCGTTGAATTCGCGGGACTTCCCTCGTCTCAACCGCCGGTCGAGGCAGTTCCCTCACTATCACCATCATCACCAGCAGCAGCACCAGCAGCAGCACCTCGGCCCTGCGCCCACGTCCATTCCCGCAGACTATTCGGCAGAGCGCAGCCAGCGGTTCTCTATCGGCTCCCTGACAAAGCAGCTGCATGCTCACTCGCTCGAAACCGGCGGCGGCGGCCAGGACGGCGGCAGCGATAGCGACGACGGCAGGCGGTGGCTGCCCATAACCCCCCCACGGTGCTCGACCGATGCCCAATATCAGAATTTCGCCCTGCTCGATGCGCTGCCTGCTCAGTCGACAACGGAGCACGACCTGGTCAGGTTGTCGTCGCCGTTCTATCCTCCGCCCCTAGACTCCACTGCCTCGCCTCCTCCAAGTCCCCGAGGCTCCCATGTCATCGACCATGGCCATGATCGTGAGCATGGCAAACTGCCTTTGCAAGATCAAGATAAATCCTCCGAGATATTCTACTCCTCCATGCCCCACAGCCGATCAAGCATTGTCGATAATGGTGATAGCATCAGTAATATCAATAATATCGAGGATGCTGACCGGCCAGGCGACGTCCGGTACCAGCGCGAGAAGTTCTCAATGCTGCAGTGCGCCTCCTCCTCCATCGCCGACACCGTCCGGCTCGCCCTCATACTAGACGGCGGTGTTGACTGTGCCCCGGATCGTCGTCGGTCCTCATACACATCAGCAGCAGCAGCAGCAGCAGCAGCGGCATCAGTGGCTCCTGGCGAGCCCTGCGACGCAGCCGCGGGCTATCTCAGCGACGATCAGCACCCCAGCTCCCTCCCGCCGTCCCGCACACCTTCGAGGAGACGGCTGCTAAAGCAAAAACACCCTAATAATGACAATCACGCTCACACCCCGCTGGCCAGCGGGTGCTCAACATCGAGTCGCTTCTCCGGCGCCGGCAGCAAGGGGAAGGTCGAGAAGTCGCAGCACCACGGCCACAGCCACAGCAGCACCGGCACATCAACGCCCAACCCGAGTAGGAAGTTCGGCAAGTCGCAGTATGGTCTCCGGCGGAGGAGTCTGCTGCTGGCCGCGGTCACGGCGGTTCTTGAACAGGAGGTAGCGGAGTCCAACAGGATGCAAGACTGAAAAGAAAAAAAAGTGCTTATATAGAATAACCCAGTTCTCTTCTCCTATTCCTATACACCATAAAGCCCCATAGCATGACGACGGAGGTACCCCGAGTCCTACCTAGCCTTAAGTGACTCCGCGTCGAACTACACAGGGCCCTTTTGTAACCGATATGAACTCCAGATCCGATCTTGAATTATCAACTATTTGCATGCAGAGAGAAAAGAAATCTAACAGTCAAAAAGGAAAGAAAATGTAATTTGAAAAAAAAAAAAGAAAAAAAAAAAAAGAAAAAAGAAAAAGGAAGAAAGAAAGAAAGGACAAGATAGAGAAGGGAAACAGTTCCAGGGGTAATAACAAACAAACGAAAAAAAGGGAGGGAGGCCCCAAAGATGGAAGTTCAGGGGCGCCAACATCATCAGTTCCTCATCAAGACATATCATATCCCAACCCCCTATCCCTCACAGGGCAGTTAGGCAAATGGTCAGCACCACAAGCAGCGCAATAAGAGTAAATACCCCATAAGAAACGGCCAACTGGCTAGCCCAATATTTGTCCTTGACGTGAAACTCGGTAATGCTTCCGTTGGATCGCCAGCGGATCAGCTCGTCGGCCAACTTGCCCTCAAACCCAATATACGCAACAACAAACCATCCAAAGGGTACCAAAAGAGAAAAGATCATGATCAGCTGTCGTCCAATACGTCGTTGAGCGCTCAAGTTGGTGCCTCCACTGACTCCAGCCTGTTCTGCAGAGCCTAGAGCGTCGACGGTTTGGTTCTGATACTGTCGACGGGGCTGGGGTGTTAGACGTGGTGGCTCCGGGAAAACATGGCGGCCATAGGTAGAACAGTATGCGTCTGGTACGCTGCCTGTTTCTTCGTCGATGGTAGCAAAGAAAGACGATGCTCCGTTGACGGTGAATTGCTTTGCTGGCTGGCAAGTTGTCCAGGGGGAGCGCACACAGGACTCGTGCAGAGATGGCGAATGGTTTGATAGCACAACCGAAGCCGTTTCAATTCGGTCCAGGCGTTCACGGAGCAAGTCGTCTGGTTTGGGGCTTCGAAGCTTTCTTGCAGTGCTAGCACTTTGGCTACGCGTTGGAGGACGGCTGCTGCGCATAGCTGGTGGTGACATGGCAAAGATAGATCTGGGACTGGATACCCGTTCTCGCTCAGCTGGATGTTCGTGCTCGCCCATGTTGGAGTTGAAGTCGCGTCGATACTCGCCTCTAGATGAAGCTCGCGTGTCTGGCCGGGCAGAGAGAAGACGCTCGCCCGTGGTGGATGTTGAATTGTTCGTCAGCGTCCGGTTGTGGCGGTGGTGACGGTAGTTCCGTGCCTTATCGCGAGCAGCTCTGATAGACAGGTACAGAGAGCCAGGGGTATTTCTTGAAGTCGAGGTGACGCCGGATACAAGGCTGCTTAATGAGCTGACGCGAGAACGAGCGGGTGTTGATCGATGGCAGACACGCGTAAGGGGCTCAAGCTCGATGTCTTCCTCAGTCGTGCAGGAAGCCCGAGGCCCGAGTGAAGGTGTCTGTCGCCGGGCTGTTTGAGATGCAGGAGAGGGAGTCACAGGCAAGGGATTTTTACTGTCAAAGAGGTCAGTTGCTGTAATCTCATGCGTTGCTGAGCTAGAGGTTGGATGGTGATGGGGATGAGAATAGTGAGGTTGAGGTTGAGGATGAGGATAAGGATGAAAATGGGAAGAGGAAGAGACGTTGCGGCTGTGAAGGGATGTTGCGTCTCTCACACCTCTGATGGTGGAAGAAAAAGGGGCAGAGTGAAAGGAGTGCTGCGACTTCATGCTGCTAAAGGCTGGTTTTGTCCACCAGGCTGGTGCTTCCATTGATGCTCGAGCTGGCAAAGGCCGCAAGCTTCTGATGGGACCAGAGCCATGGTGGCCAGCGTTGAATGGGTTGTTGTTGCTGATGTTGATGTTGTTGATATTGTTGTCATTATCATCTTGAAAGGTCAACTTACTGCTGCGAATCGCAGACACGAAGCCGGACTTTGAATCTCGCCCAGGCTTTGCGTGCCGCTCGCTCGGATGAATCTCGTTCAGGGATGGGGGAGTGGATTGGAAGGGGTTCGGATGGGTGTCTCGAAGGGGGGACGGGTGGTGATATTGGGAGTACGAAGCCGCTCGCGGAGCAGGCTGTTGCGCAGTCGATGCCATCAGGGGCGGCGCAGTGCTGTACAGCATTTCGGGGTCCCTAGGGTATTCGGACATCGAGTAAAGGTGTCGGGGGAAACTAGGAGCACTAATTTCAGGGAATCGACGTTGGCGAGTGGTATGCAACCAGCTGGGGCGGCGGAACCTAGGGGATCTATCACGGAATGGGAATCTCAATTCACTGCTTCCCTGGTTAGACTGCGAGGATATATCCATCAGGCTTCTGTTGGCCAGAGTCCCAGCGCTGGAGTAATTTGCCAGACTACTGCCTGATTCCAGGTTGGGTACTGGGATACGGGACCTAGATCCAAACATCTGGCTCTCAGTAACCGTCTCCCAATCTTTTTCGGATCCCACTTCATCTGGTTCAACATCACTGTCACCATCAAGGACAGAGCTAATACTCTGTTTGCCTTTATGCTTTGCCAAAGTCGATATGCTTTGCTCTCGCTTCTTATTTGGCCGCGGACTTCCAAGATGAGCATGGAAAAAAGGGTGGAAGCTCTTGTTTTTACCTTTAGGCTCGAATGGCGCCGCAGACTTTGGACGTTGAGAAGTCCTCAATGCCATCGACGATGAAGTATGCATGCTGAGTCTGTTGCTTGACGAGCTCTGGCTACTCCCAGGACCCAAATCCTCATAATAGGAATCTGCACCAGCCATCCTCTCGGTTCCAGAAAGAGAAAACTCTTGGTCAAGCGGCCGTTGCAGGATAGAGGGAATTCCCTGTGGTCCTTGGTTATCTCCATTGTAAGGCAGAGACGACGTCGAGAGCCTTGGGAGGTCTATATGGCATATTTTAGAAGAAGTTGCATCGGACGTTTGAGGTCGACGCTCTGCACGATGATCAGCTTTACGATGTCGAGAACGAGACGACATTGGCCGTGAGAAGTTGGGACCGAATATGCTAGTTCGTTGCATACTCTTGGGAAGGTTCTCCGAAGAAACTTGATCGGTTGTACCTGTGAGGATAAAAGATTTCCATTCCTCAAGACGCTTGTTATCGGTGAAGGAGAACGGGGATGACCGCGCAGTTGGTGAATCATCGTGATTGCTTTGGGGAACAATTTCATGGCTTTCATCACTAGCTTCCAGAGGGTGGGTAGTAGTGACTTCTCGATGACCGGTAGAAAAGTGATGGTGCGAGCATCCTTGTTGCGGTGGTGTTAGAGCAGATGTTGCTTGGACATGGTCCTCTATTTCATCAAGAGCTGAACCTGGCCTCGAGTTCGTCCTCCTATTAATTATATCGTTGATGATCTTTGGTTTCTCAATGCGGCCGCGAGCACCATGCAAGTTTGGTTGACGTCGATTCAGGAATGTGGAGATAATCGGGCGCAGACGAGGACACCCAGGGGAAGGGAGGTCATTTGTGTCGTAAAGCCGACGCTTCACAAGTTTGTTGGACTTTTTTTGAGGGTTGTATGTGTGGACAGCTTCATCTACAGCTTCTGAAGCCGCATGGTTCTCTTCTACTGTGGGCTGTTCTGGGGTAGGCTCCGAGATCTCTGAGTCTGGATGATCAGTGTGAATCTCTTGAGAAGAAAAAGGTTCAACTCCAGAGACCATAAATTGGTCATGGTGAGCTGTGGTTTCACCGGGGACCTGGGGTAAATGCTCATCACTATATGCCGTTGGGTTGGCCGGTCTAATTTTGTTAGACGACCCCGAAGTGATTGAAGAATAGGCAGTAGGAAGATCTTCAAACAAAGCACGAGAAGGAGTACACCTCCTTTCAGGGCCCAGAGAAGCAGAGCGCCGGCGAAGCCTTGGGGGTGGTGATTTGGCTGGCTTGGGGATTTCGATGTCCATGTCTAGGGGGCTTGGAGTTGGCATTTCACTTTTTCTAGGGCAACCCGTCCCAGCCGAAGTTGGTGACAGAGAAGAGCCCGTATGCCTTCGAGGTGTCAATATCTCAAACGAGACACCCTTATGGCGAAGAGTCCTAGGCAGGGCAGATTCAGAGGCTGATTTGGTATGTGCTGTGAATCTTGTTGGTATCTGTCGAATAGAGTCGCGTAGAGTTGTCTGGCGCGCCATTGTTAGTGAAAATAAAGACATTTAGGACTATATCAAGACAGGAGATAAATATAGATAGCCATATATAAGAAATATTGATCAGACTTACTTACCAAGGTCCTATATTGGGATTTGTTTTCTGCTGGTGCTTCATATAGGTGGTTTTGTGCCAATGTACTTTGTGGTGTTGCGCGTTCAAAATCCAGAAAAGTCCCATCTATGGGCGAAACTTCACAGCTTGTAGCAGTATTAGACGCGTTGTTATATCCAGAACCAAAGGCAAGATGCTCTAGCTCCAGGATAGGAGACACTGGTTGGCTTGGTGAAAAGGGCGAAGCAGATACTGGAGGGGTTGCTGGTGGTGAAAGGGGGATGGTGTTCGCTTGTCTGTTGTTCAGGTTTGTAGTCTTTGGCTTCCTTTTCAACATCCTTTTCGGAACAGTAGTTGTTCCGTCCTGAGCATCAGGATGTGATAATTTTCTGCGATACTCATGCAGTGAGAGCTTCCCTGACATAGAACGGGTGTGGTGATGGGTTTGAACAGACACCAGGAGAGTCGGAGCAGGGCTAATCGGAGGCGAGGGAGACTGGTATTGAGATGGAGACGTTGACGCTGACCCGATACGGAGAGGAGCCGGAACAAGAGATCTCCTCAATGCATGGTGAAGGTCAGCACCGCCAGTGTGTTCATCCATCAGGAGTAGTGACTCCCAGGGAATTTGATTCGTCTCCAAGGCGATCCCGGCCATGGTTTCATGGATCAGCTGTCCTCGGGAGTTGATACGGAGAGAGCCAGCTAGGAAGTTTCAAGAGATATTGGGAATAAAAAACCAAAGATATTAATGCATGCAAATGAGATATAATAACCGGGCAGCCGAGCAGTGATAGTATGAGCGGCACCAATTGGGGTCGGGTTTGGCTCGAGATATAGCAGCTTCGCCTTTGCCAACAGGTATTAAACCTGGGGTATCTCTCTCGGTGGTGGATGATAGTAAATAGGACCCAGTTAAGTAAATATTGAATGTCATAGAACGACCGCAGGCTATGTATGTTGTTTTGTATCAAAGAAAGGAGAAGGAAGTATTACTGGTTGAATGAAGGAGGGAGGAGACAATGGCCAGCCACTGTTGAATCCTTCTTGTAAAAGATATTTGCAATAGTAATGGTTCAACTGCTAAATCCAAATGAGGAGTATAACGATTGATATAAAGATCCCCACTGACTATTGCATAGAGGTTCAAACGATAGTGACTGCAGGGATATATTCACATGAAAAGCAAGTGATGAAAGAATGCAAATGATGAAGAATGCATCAAAACACAAGGTTAGCAGCAGGAGAAGCGCAAGAGACAAGACATTAAAGCTTCTAGCGAATCCCGCAGAAGCATGACCCTGCAACCTCTTACTGCAGACCCGGGATTCTTCACACCCTCACGCGGGAGAAGAGAAAAGATAAAAATAAAAACAAAAAACAAAACAGAGATGCTCTGCAGAAAGGGAACAGCAGAGGCTATCCTCGAGGGGATGTATGGGACGGGGCTCCCTTGACCCTTTAACGTAGCATCAATCATTCTTATTGATGAATTTTCTTTCGTACGTGTCGTACCTGAGAGGTACCACACCACCCAGAACCAGCACCCACCTAGTGGGCTTTGAGTTACCAGCCAGGCCTCTGGGATTTGTTATGGTATCCTTATTCGTTTTGCCTCAGGGAACACGACAGCCATCGTGTGGGAGCTGTGAGTCACTGGATGGAGCGCGGAAGTTGGGTATGAACTCGCCTGGCCTGGATGGCATCTCTGAGGATGTGAGTGGAGGGCCAGAGACGCAGCGAAAAAAAGCAACGAGTGGGAACAACCTGCTCGATTGTTAGCCAATCATGGGTCCAAACATCGATCTGCCTGGTACCAAGAGGGATCCCTCGCTGCGCATCACAGCCACTTACAGCCCTGGACGGTGTTTTTCGTCTCTGGGTGGACAAGGGGAGCCGGCAATGGGCACCCTCGAGAGGCTGAGGCGGAAGTCAAGATTGCGATCGCAGGCGTCCCATGACCATCCTCGCTGCCGGCTCGCTCTCACCGGCGCCGCAAGAAGAGAGACGTCTCATTCCTGGGTTCCTCCTCCTTGTCCATCGTCGTCTTCGTCGTCTTCGTCGTCTCCGTTCCGCGGTTGTGCTGCCCTTTTCTCGAGAGTTGAGGTTTCATCTCGGTCACATGACCCGCCTAACTAGGACTTCCAATCCAAGGTCTATCTCACTATTATCAACTACATCTCGAAGACCGACGACGACAGCACGACAAGAGAAGCCAAAGAAAAGCAAAGGGATGGCAGAGAGATCACAAAGGGAACACAAGGGGAACCAGGAGAAGCGGCTTTCGCTGCGGGATAACCAAGATTGACGTCCCACAAGCTCACCATGGCCGCAGTTGTCATGGCCTGCCCCTGATCATATCCATGCTCTCACATCACCAACCAGCGACTCATGATCAGTTCCCGACCCCCTTCGCACACACCATCATCCGCTCCCGAACACGCTGGTGAGTGCCATATACACCGGGTCTTGACGCATGTCTTCGCACAAGTCCGAGATTCGACGGCCAGCAAGCTTCGTCTCCCGCCTTCTTCGCGTCAATCTATCCACTTCTCGATAGCCGTGTATTCGATGCATCATGATTCCCCATGGCTGACCGATTTACCTTCCCGCAGACTCAATGCATGCAATCAATCATATGAGGCGCCAATGGGTCGCTAGTACTCTGTATCAAATGCTAGCATCATCTTCTCGGCCGTTCGTGCCATGTCCTGGGGAAGGATACAGTTCAAAGCTTCTCGCACTTAGCCGGTTTCAAGGCGGAAAGCTTTTCGGTGTCTCGCCAGCCTATTCAAAGTGCCCTGTTCCATCACGGTAGCAAATGGCTGAGCTTCGAGTTAAGCCTCTATATGCAGGGCCGTTAGTGTCACGGACGCTCGGATAAGAGGACCTTCAATACTTCTCTCAGCCTAGCCCGCATCATGGGGGAGGCTTAGCCCCTCCATGAGAGGATCAAAAAACATGTGAAGAAACTAACAAGTACAGGCCATAAGGGGATATGTCACGCCTAACCTCTTGTTATATGCAGAAGTACATGCTGCTCCAGTGCATCGCCCTGGGATAAGCCGCATTAACCCACTCACATGGCTCTTTAGTGTGGCTGACCATGCAGGCCTATATCTGCTTTCCGTTGATAAGAGCTGAACATATTAGGAGGCACCTTTAACCGATCTATTTTACGCTCAACTGCCCCCATTTCAACGGGCATGCCGAATCCACCTTGAAACCTGAAACCGTCCTACTTACATACAATCATAGCTTCCCCTGTGTGGAGTAAACAGCCCGTTTGCAGCGTTGTAGTTATACTAACTATCCCAAGCCCTTATTTAGATAGGCTACTTGAGGACCACAGCAACAGCTTTTACATGTGAAAGAGGAGGATCATATAATGATGAGGTAGCATCGATATTGTTGTCTCAGCTAAAAAATGGGCTTGTATAAAACATTTACGGAGTACGGGTTGTCCGGTTCTGATCAATCTGAGCTCTGCCAAAGGTAAACTTTACACTCAAGAGTGTATTAATGGTAATGATAATCTGCCACTATATACAATGCTAGATGCGAAGGAGAGATAAACATATATAATATCAACAAAATGGCTAAGATATTAGTTAAACATCGAATAATAAAACAATCTCTGGCAATAGCCCGTACGCTAGATATGCGGAAACATAATAAATAAAAGGCAAATTGTGGCTCAAAAACTCCGGAGCAACCTCCTCATATACTTTCATCATGCATGATTCATTCTGGAAAAGAAAATGTAAGTGGAAAAGATAGACAAGGAAATGTGAGAAAAATAATGGGGGAAATTAATGCTCCATCGTAAGTCCTCATTAACATCTCGTTTAAAAATGTAATGATTGCCTCTCATCGCGCCAATAATAGATACCCAAACGCACGATGAGTAGGAAAAATAAAATAAGAAAAAAGGAAACATAAGGTCGTATCAGAGAGATCGATATTTCTATATGCAATACGTTAGTAGCTGCAACTTAAGCAATAATGAGGGGGGTAAATGTTATACCTCATCTGCTCGTCTCTTATTCTCCGGATCCAATGTATTCCTAGCACCCAAGAGTGTCTTCCCGACTGCACCAGCAGCACTAATGGCTGGACCAAGTATAATGGTAGGCGCACTCCTGAGGGCTGCCCGTGCTGCTTCGGTGACATTCTCAGTCTCCATTATTTCTCCAGGTACAGCAATGATTGCATCTCGTGCAACACTCAGATCTCGCCCGAGTCCTGCATATGCTCCACGCAACCCTTGGATAACGCCAACAGGCTGGTCTGCATAAAGAGATATTTGCTGCTTTGCCCCTACATCAATGGGCTCGTCGTCTTCAGGATCCTCCCCAGCTGATGGAGCACGATTTGCAGGCTGGGCAGGAGGGCCATTGAGATAGCCCTCTGCTCCTTGAAGTACATTTTGCGTTCCAATTGCTAGCTTGGCTCCGATTTTGATAAGTTCACTTGTTGTGGTTTTGGCAAAGGCTGCGGCGCCTTTCTGAAGGCCTCTGACAATTCGACCGTCTTTCTTATATTCCCGAATAGGAATGAAAATAAGGTCTCTAACACCACTGCCGAGAGTTACCAGTGACTTGACAGGCGCTAGTCCGGACAGAACGCCGCCGAGTTGGTTATCGCGAACATCGGGTGTCCAGATATCATTCAGCATCTTTCCAAGCCTGTCAAACCCGGTAATACCATATAATATGACATGGCGAAGGACCATATCTGCTTCATCGAGAACAAAAATATTCATCAGCTCTGTGGTTCTACCAGAGCGAAGAGCAGCATAATCAAGCCTCTTAGGTTTGAAATCAAGTCGTATCGGTATAGGATTAATTTCTACCCGTTGCAGGAATGGTACATCACCCGGAGCAGCCTCAGATTTGCTTGCTGACTCGTCTTTGAAGTCGAAAAACCGGGCCATAAAGTCAAGTGCATCGTGGTCAACATGAAGGCGCAGTGGTAGAACGGTTGCCTATGTTGAGATTAGATACTTGGATCACATTTAAAGATGAACAGAGCTCACGCTTACCTTTAATATTATCTCAGAAGCTGCAAGATCTGCTACTGGTTTCACATTCAGTACTTCGACATGGACCATGCTTGTACCGATCTCTCTCTCGCCCATATCGTACATGTACGTGGCAAATTTTCTCCAGGTAGAAGTCGGCATATGATCGAATATTTCCAAATCGTGGATTCGAACGTCTATCGAGCTCTGAGTCTCTCCAGAATTAGCTGGGAAAACAACCACATCCGCAGAAACGCCTTTCAGCTCAATGGTCATTTTGTGGTGTTGGCTCCGGGCCAGGCGCAATTTTTCTCGCCTGGAAACTCCGTCCTGTGTTGATGCACCAGTTATAGTTGAGGTAGTTGCGTAGCTTCCAGTCTCGCTCAAGCCATCGATATTCCGATTGATGTCACCAGTGAGATCCCGAGGATCCTTGTTGGAGGGTATTTCAATATATACAGAGTTGAACAAGAAGTCGTCAATGGTAGGCTCCATTTCCTCCTCCATCTCTCGCGACAACCGTCTATTAGTTGCTCTAGCCCTTCTTTCTGCAGCTCGAGTTTGCAAGCTCTTCACTGATTTGGAGATGGTATCCCTAGTTCGCCACCAATCGTATCCATCATATAAATTCCATATGACATGGACATCTCGGACCCTTAATCTCAAAGGGCTATTTTGCAGGTTGATTTCGTTTGAGAGATTGTATGTGTTCCGAGATGCATCCCATCGATGGGCAGTGCCTCCAACAGCAGAACTCTTCGAGAAATGGTCTTCATCGAAGTTGAGCGCAGTATGATCTGGGTGGACATGCGCTACCGAGTGTGTACTATTTGCCAACAGTTCATATCCTTCACCCGGAGCTTCTTCGGTTGATTTACCTGACTTAACACTAGCATGGAACGGGAAAAAGTCACTGATGTACCCTAGCTCGGCAGCCGATACTTCGTCAGACTCTTCTAGACCGTCATTTTCACTGTCGCTCTTTTTCTTCGAGTCGTAAGTGTCCAGGGTCTCCGCAGCAAATGACTGAAGCAAGTTTGTGATTGGCATAACCTCTGTCCGATATTTGACAGCTTCGCTAGGGGGCGCAGGTGGTGATAGCCCACTTAGAAGAGATATAAGGGATTGAGTAGAGTCGGCACAGGTCTCAAGTATCAGTAAGTCATCTCTCACTTCCACATCGAGTGACTTTTGACCGTCGGCTGCCAGCTGCATGATTTTGAGATGTATTTGAGCGGATGAGGTTTCACAAACAGAAACATAGCCTATCTCCTCTAGATATTGAACCTGAGGACTCAAACTGGTAGACCTCTTACGCCGGCCATTCGATCTAGTATTTTCTTCCGACTCTACCTTGTCCACTATCATCATTGAGGCTTTAGCTACTTTCAAAGTGGCTTCAGAGCGAAGTTCCTGCTGCATGCATCCAAAGAATTCGACATTTGTCAACACCACATAGCCTTTGGCAGGAGAATTGCGAGGAGCCAAGCCTATGAGACAGTCTTTCAAAGTAACGGAGACGCGAATTGGAGAGGTAGTGCCAGGGGAGGAGTCTGCAGCAGCCGAGCCCTGCATCGAAGTCTCAAGTTCAGTTGCAGGCTGTTCCGGTAACTCAGCAAAGTTGAGCACCGACTGCGCCATGTTGGCTGCTAAGCCCTCCGTGGTTGCTTCATCCTCTTGAAGGTCCATTAGGGTCACGATGGACTCAGCTATATATTCAACACGGGTATTGAAAAGTTTCAGCTTGATGGCAGGCTCCAGTTCATCCGCTATATATCTCACCATAAACATGGGCAGCTCACTCCCAGGCTTCCTTTCTCCATGCTTGCGGAGAACAGCTGGTCCGAGGAGCTCCTCCGTTTCGTTCCGCAAAACGGTTGCGGTTGAAATCCGAGAAGCAATTAAGGACGGAAAGCTGACATACCCAACTTCTGCATTGTGTGACTGAAGTCTGAACTTACCAACCTTGCCACCAACAGTAATATTCACTTCAAGCTCTCTGACCAGTGCTAGGGCAAGCATACCAGGCCTATCATCTTCGGGGAGGTATTTGGCAACTCTGGCAAGTTTCGATGCCTCCTCAGCAAGTAACGATAGAGGCTGCAAGGCCGAAAGGGAGTAAATATTGGCGGTTAATCCCCCAACAGTCAAACGGAGAACTGACCCTTGCCTACGTTGTCGAAGCAACGTATCAATCATGATATCGTCCTCTTCATCGTACTTGCTCTTAGATGGGGCTAAAAGAGTCAATAGTCGATCCAGGTCTGATTCTTTCGGGGTAAACAGGAACTCGAAGCGGACATTATCCAGGGCCACAAGGGCAGGAGAGCAGTTCTGAATGTTAATGTTGTAATGATAAAAATGAGGTCCTGTTGCCCTAACCCTGTCAACTTGAACTGCAATACCCTCCGACCTTTTGACTAATTTCACCGCTGAAGTTTCCAACTTCGCGCTACATTGCTCTCCAAGAACGTGGATGACAACCCCGCCGATTCGTGAGTCCAACTTCCATGCAGCTGGGTCGGCGGTAGCAGGCGGCTCTTTAGGGGCGTTCGGAGTTTGCTCAAATCGAACCGCGCGCGACTTACTGCAAGGTTCTTGGGGCCCACCAGGGGCTGTTGTGCCAGAAGCGATTGAGTTACCAAGTTCAATGATGGTGCTTAAGCCTCCAAGCCAAGTGAGCGTTTCATCCAATCTCTGGAGGCTGACTGTCATATGCAAGGGGAGGGTATTGATGGTAAGCCGAGAACCTTGAGAATTCTTGACTGCGCTGATAATAATATCGCTAGAGCTAGACAAGATGTCTCGTGTGGATTCCCGCATTTTCAAGCCTTCATCAAAAGAAAGAAGATCTTCTGATAAGTGGCTAATCTTGAATTTATTAACTGTGAGGCACGTTTTCATGGTATGAGCTGCAGTTAGTGACCGGAACGCAATGCCTGTGATAGTAACTTGGAGTAAAGCATCTTCGGGATCGGGGAGAGTGTTTGACGCAGAGTTTGACATCCATGGCAAATAAGAGCAGCCAGGAAGATGCTCTAATAATTTCAAGGAACAATTCGAGACATCAACAATAATAGGAATTGGTTGTTTTTCATCGGTAGTGGAATCCAATGCCTTGCCGCGCGCAGGAGCGGAGTTCAACGACTGAGCAAGATTCTGGCCTACCTTCACCAAGAGCCATCCACAAGCAATATCAAGGTTGATCTGTAAGGAGGATACACTGATTTCTACAGCAGGCTCCTTTTTCATATTCTTCAGGATATCATTGTCATCATCGGCCTGCTGACCAGATACAGTCGAGCTTGATGAAACGGAGTCCTGGCGACTCCTGTCAGCAAACCGTATTCTTGGAGAACTGGTAGCCACTGAAGATTGTCCTGGAGCTAAAGTTGACTCGCGCATGCGTTGGATAGGATCGACCCGGGCCTCGGGAGATAGCTCCTGCGGCGGGTCTCCGCCCATTGGAGGTAACCAGACCATGATTTTGTCAATTTCCAATATATTCTTGACAACATCGGAAACTGGATCAATCAAACGAGGACGAGATCGTTCAGTGTATGACTTGGCAATGTCAGGTACATCCTTATTATCAACGTCCCTGACGGATGAAGAACTAAGGACAGTATTTCCAGTAGGTGTAGCACCTGATTGATCTTCGTTATCCTGCAAGAGGCGTCCATAGCCATCGTCAATGATAACCTTCTTTTCCTCGATGATGCTTTCTGAGCCATGATCACTCCAAGCACCAGGCATGTGACCGATCAACTTGGACTCTGCGCCATCCTTCATGGCACTCTGGTACATGCTGCGAGCCTCTTCATGAGTGAATATTTTTGACTCGGAGAGCTCATCCCGGTGCGAGGATTCTGAGTCGTTTGCGCTTGATGTAGAAGACCGGCGATCTGGTGAGGCAGCCCCTGATTCTTGTGGGATACCGTTGTCGTCCTGGTTGTCATCTGAGAAAAAGTTGGGGTTCACAGCAGCAGTTGGTGTTGATGGTTCTTCCTCTTCCTCTTGCTCATCACTCTGGAATGAATGGAATGATTGTGTGGATACCGACATAGACAAAGCAGGAGAATTACGGCCAGAAACCTGTAGACCGCCTTCATAGGAACCAGTATCGGGTATTTCTTGTTGCTCTGGGAGATCCGCTATGGAGTCTTCCATGTCGATAGTGAGTCTAGGGGTGTCTGAAGTTGAGTCCATCAAGTTATATGGAATTTCAGGTTCAAGGGCTTCGTTCAGGGAAGCATTCATTCCTGAAATTCTTGACTCCAGTGCTTCGTTCAGAGAAGTATTCAATCCGTCTTGTCCCTGCTGAATATTAGGCAATCCCGGGGCCCGCGCCTGAGGTTCGATCCGGTATTCCGGCTCATATTCTTCATCAGTGTCTGCGTCGTCGAATCTCCCGTCATTTGATGATGAGATTGATTTTTCTAAAATTCGCGACTGTTCAAGGGGCCCTGGCTGTTCAAGTGGATCATCAAGTATGGATGACAACTTGAGAGCTCCAGATTGAGCCAAGGGATGGTCATACCCAAAACTCGATGCTTGCGACGACTGACTCTTCACTGACTCTTGTTTTGTCAAGCTTGTTCTGGAAACGAGAGATGCCGTGCCTGGAGGAGCGAAGCGAGAGTAGTTTGAGAACAGGGTCTCATCGGAAACCAATAAGGCATGGAGCTGGGAGAAGACTATCAGTCGTTTTCCTGCTTTGAGGGCAGGATCCTGCGATTCAGGCGGTGCGACTCCATCGATCGAAACCTCACCCAGTCTCATTATAGCAGTCACAGGTTTCATCTTAACGGAAGACGAAGGCTTCTGGAAAGCATCCTGCTGCACCTCCATGATCACTCTCACGGAAACATCTCTGATGTTAAATCGTAGTCGATCTACTACCCCTTTGATGAAGCCAGCAACGAACGTGGGTAATGTAACCCCGTCATGTAGTCCAAGAGCAGATTCCTCGGATCCATCATCACTGAGGACGTCTGACTGGCTGAAATAGTGAGAGGACTGCGATGTTAACGCTGCCTCGAGTTCAGCCGTCTCTTCGACCGGCTCAGATTCCAAGAATGACTGTGCAATATCGGTGGTAGACGGCAGTATTTTCTCATGGTCACCTTGACCAGGCTCCTCGTCGCCATCGTGTGCCTTCCGCCCTTGTCTTTTGCTACCCGGCTTAGTCGGTGTGTGTTTTAGGTCAAGGTGGATGCCTTCACTCTCGATAATGATACTGCTAGCATAGATATCTGCGGGTATAGTCACACGAGCAACCGAAACGCAGGCTTTCGTTATTTCGAACTCCGGTGGGAGCTGTAGGGTCTTCGCAAGATTCTAAGGATTGCATGCCCGGGTCAGTCATCGTGCACAGGCATCCAAGATAACAACCATATTCCAGCAATACAGCCAAAGTATACGGCTATTCACATACCTCAAGCCGCAAGCAAACATCCCTTAATTCAAAGGTACTCCGTTGACCCCATGTTATACCCAGGCTATCCAAATCCAACGCATCTGTATCGACGATCTCCAGCCGAGAAAGCGCATATCTGAGAAGGCGTTTCTGGAAGAACGAGGGGACAAAGTACGACATAGTTCGGCTCTTTACCAAAGATTTCTCCTATCGAGGCCTTCTTATGCTGACGGCTCATATAACGCTTGCTAGAAGGCCGTCTGCATGGTTGCCGAAGAGAGACAGACAGACAGACAGAGAGAGAGAGAGAGAGAGAGAGAGAGAGAGAGAGAGAGAGAGAGGAAGAAGAGGGGGATACAGTTCGATAAGAGGGTAGAGCGCCCCCAGGCTGTCCTGGAGCGAGCTATATCCCGACCGTCTCCCTTGCAAAGGACTAGTCTGGTAGGTCTAGGTGGGTGGTGTAAGGAGGAGATATGCTGGTAGATATGCAGCAATAATAGATGTGAGCTGTAGATGCGGACTTTGAGGCTCAACAAATAAATAGTTATACAGAGAAACAGCCCAGCGATCAAGCAAGCAGCATCAAGCAAGCTCAAGCAAAATAGGAGAACAGTCAAAGCAAGCCACAGGAGACAGGTCTTGAGATCTGCTATTAGGGTGAAAGGGTTAAAAGGGCCTCCCGAGACAGGCACTTGACACAGCGGACAAGGTAGAGAGACAGAAGGATAGCCGGGGGAGCGATGGGGGTCAGTCAAGAGGCGCCGCCATGGGAGGTTTTTAACTACTGGCTAAAAGAAGAGACGGAAACAAAGGGGGAAACAAAACGCTGCCACGTCTGCCACCTGCTGGAGCTGCTTGCTGTGAGGCTACAGGCATGATTTGCCATGGGCGATGCCGTGGACTGCAAACTAGCGCTTCAGATATGACGGAGTTGACTCTTTTTCCGCCGTCGTGCAGCTTCAGGCTTGCCTGCGGCTAGCGGTGCTGACTCAGCCGTTGCCCTCTCGACCGGCGATGCGAGGCGTGATCAGGGCAGCCAAACAGAGCAAACAGCGCCTTCATGACCGGCTCAGGCGACATGGAGAAGACAAATGAGGATGGATGGTGATGATGATGATGATGATGCTGCTGCTGCTGCTGCTAGTTTCTAGGTCCCTATATAGCCTCGTCTATGCATAACAAAAAAAAAAAAAAAGAAAGAAGCAATGATAAATCTCTAGTCGTCGCTTGGAGGAACGTCGGCGCCAAACTCGAGAACCACCCACTGGCAGAACTGCTCAAACTCGATGTGCCAGTTGCGTATGTACTCGCTCTTCTGGCCGGTTCCAGCTATACCTCGTTTGATATCTGCAAGCCAGGCCGAGTTGTCCTGGTCCTCGAAGCAGCTCCATCTGAGCGAGTTCTCGGCCATGGTAGCAAGGCCTGAGAGACCAACGTTTTCCAGACCGTTTAGTACTTGACAGAAGTCGTGGGTAAGTCCGTTTTTGCCGTGGCCGAGCATCGTTGGATCATCGTTGCACAGTGACACCGCTACACCTCTAGCCAGCAGGGCTGGAAGCGGGTGTGACATGATGGAGCTAGTGAACCGCAACACTTCGTTCGAGATCGGACAGCACTCGACCATAATCTTCTTCTCCTTTACCAGGTCTATCAGCAGAGGATGCTTGTAGAGTGAGAATGCATGGCCGATACGGCGTGTGCCCAGGAGAATTGCATCGTACAGATTTGAGTCTGTCTCATCGCCGTCTCCCAGACACTCTCCTGCATGGAACATGAACGGGATCTCGACTCCCTCCACAGCACACTGTTTTTTGAACCAGAATAGGACAGGGATCATGTCCACTAGCGATCTCCCATCATCTTCACGCCCAACCAGGTCGAAGCCGCAGATGAGCTCAGGGAACTGCAACTTGGTGAGTATACACTCTTTCATGCTCTCCACAATACCACGGTTCGGATGGCTTCGCATAGTCGTCCATATCATCCGGGCGCCATGAAACCCCCTACCAGCCTCTGAGGCTTTGAATCTTTCGATCTCTTCTCCAAACGCTTCGAATATCGACTCAAAGTTGGAGTCAGGCTCTTCACACTTATCACGGCGATATTCGAACCCAAAAGCCAGTCGGAATTCAACATATCTAATGCCGTCTTCGTTTAACTCTGCCAGCATATGCTTGAGACATGCTCGGAATATCGGTTCATAGTAGAGTATCGCATCTACTACCTGGAATTTTTGATCAAGAACCTCCCAGATAGCTGCACATCCATGGTGATGACTCAGGGATGTCTCCTTTTCAATAGTACATCTCCCTTTAAGCCAATCGCTGAACCCTTTAACTCCTCCACCTGGAAATGTTTCGGCAGCGTCTTTTACGGGAATAAACAGTTGCGGTTTATACGTTGAACTCCAGATGCCGGCTGCGCCAGATTCAGACCCAAGATTTTGTGGTTTGGAAAAATACTGAAATCGTAGTGGAGAAAGTAAGAGGCTCTCTCCTATCAATGGCCGGTCCGATGCAATGTGAATGCCAGGGAGGGATAACACTTGGTTCACCAGTACATCCAAATCAACCATTGCCTCGAGGTGGCCATGCAGTAACGCTCCTTTGACAAAAAATTAGCCGACATATATACACTACTTCACCGCCCCATGTGTACGGTCTGGCTACTATGGTGCCATGGACTCACCTTTTGGCATCTTTTTAACAATCTTCCATAAATCTGTCCCTTCCATCTTATGCTTGGCTAGTCGGAACATCATTCCTGGGTAGAGCACTGTATCCTGAGTTTTTGCTAGGTTCTCCTCCGCTTCCTTATTCCAGACAGTCTTTAGTTCCCTGTCTCGAATATGTGAGATAATCCGGCATGCTTCCTTTGTAGAGGCTGACATGCACTTTTGAAAATGAGCATCTATAGCAAACAGTGTCAGATCTAAGCCTAAGTTGCTAAATCATTTGCAACTCGGGAGCTTTGACTATATTTTCCATTCAATAGTGTCTTGAACAGAATATTTGGAGACTCATAGGCCTAGAACTCACCATGCCTCTGCTTCTTTTCCTCCTGGATCAAGGCATTCCTCCCTTGTAAATACTTTTGGATGAACTGGTCTTCAAACTGGGGTATTCCCTCTTCTACTTCCCAGGCAGTAACTTCATCCTGGCTCCCCTCCCCTTTGGTTTTGGCATTAAGAGGCTGATCCATTCTATCTCTCAGTAATTAGTCAAAAGTATTATCTCTTTTATGTCCGCATCCCTTATAACATCATGTTGTAATCGAGAGACGCAATTATCAACGTCAACAAGTACAAGTGGGAAGTTGCCTATCTGGGCTGTCGCTGTTGATTGGTTGAGACTGGGAAAATATGGGTCTCTGACTAACCAATCGCGGGACTTGGAATATGTATTATCCTCTGTATTATATAAGCAGATCATTCACATCACGTGATATGGATTTTTGGCTTCGAGATGGAATTTTTGATGCTTCAAAGGTGCAAAGAAAGCCGGACAGCAACACAACAGCCCGCCGTCAATTGCCCTGGAACCTTTGAATCCGTGAATATTGCGTGTATTACGCCGGCATTGGCTCCACAAAACCTCTGACTTTTTCATTGCCCTGCCAGACAGACTCTTTTTTTGGGCGCGGTGCCCACGAGAGCGAAGTGATCATGAACTCAACACGCAGCCAGCTTCTCCGTCTATGCGGGATACCTTTCTCTCACTCGGCCTTTAGGCCCGTTGCATCCTCGATACCGTCTCTTGTGCGCCATGCGCAACCTCTAGCTACAAAAACAATAGGAAGCATTGCCAGTTCCAACCTACTCTCCTCTCTACCACGTTCTTCTCCATTTTCTACCTCGACATCAACCCAATCTCAAACCCCCGCTTCCGATGCTACCTCTACAACAACACCTACCTCCGCTACCGCGCTCCCTCCGGGTGTAAGCCGTGGCTTTGGCACCGTCATCTCTGCAGGTCGCATGCAACGCACCGTTCGCGTAGAACAAATACGCACCAAATTCGACAACTCTCTCCAGAAGCGATTCCTCGTAAAGAAAGTTCACCTGGTCTCTGACCCCCGTGATTCACTACGAGAAGGTGACAAGATTGAATTTTGGAGTGGACGGCGTGTGAGCGAACATGTTAGACATGTGGTGGAAAGGATTATCGTGCCTTTCGGAACACCAATTGAAGACCGTCCCCGGGTTATGACTTATGCGGAGAGAAAAGAAGAGGAACTGAATGCGCGGAAGAACAGAAGACTCAGGAGGCTTGAAAGAATGGCGAACGGCCAGCCCGTCGATATTGAAGTGACCGGGGAGTTGAGAATGGGAAAACTCAAGGAACGAGTTATGAAGAGACTGGAGGCTGAGAGGGAGAGGCAGAAACAATCCAACATGTGAGGGATGCACGTTACCGGATAGCCATGATATTTGTTTTTATGCGCTTTATTTAGAAGGCGGTTTTGGCGGTATTTGAAGATTTTCAATGTATTAGTAGCTGAATATTGTATATTAACACCGAAGGGCTAAAATCAGCATACTTGTGTCGAAGATAATTAATCTCTTTGTCTGCTATTGGTGTGGAGCGTTGTGTATGGAGGCATTGTTAACCTCAACAGAATGCGAGTAATTCATTAGGGGAATTAAGCCTTAAAATATTATCATAAGTATTGTGTGTCTACTACTAACGGTAACTACAAGATTCCTAAGTTGAACCTGGACAGATAGAGAATATCAACTCAAGGAGACGATGATGAGTCGATACGTGCAACTGGATACATCGGACTTTGATATATTTTTTACGATGCATAACAATACACTTGTAAACCGCCCCGTCCAGACCACCATGCCAAACGTGAAGAGACACAATAACTCCAGATAACCTGAACCCAGAATGCCGCTCAAGCCCATTTCTTCTCACCCTTCGAGACCCTCGGGAGTAAAACGCCAGGGAAATTTCATGCAATGCAACTCCCGAGAACATGGAACCACTAGGGCGTTCTCGATGGCTTCAGAAGGCAAAACAATAAACATAGGTTTTCCGGTGAGCAAATACAACAAGAGAAACAAATATGAGAAAATATATAACTGACTGGAGTAGAAGATGGGGCTTATCCCCCTCTTTCTCCAAAGTTCTTTGCCCATTCATCATAACGATCCAATCCGTCTTGATTCACACTGGGACGGATTGAAAGTAGCGAAGCTTCAAAATCCTTGAAGGAAATAGGAGATATCTTTTCCATGGGGATATGAAGGAGATCCTCGCCTAAGTTGCGTAATGGACCCATAGCTGCATCCTTTGCAAGAGCAGTGATATCAGATCCAGAAAAGCCTAGGCAAATAGTCAGATCCAGTAAGTTCAACAAACAGACGGCGTACGCGAAGTTTCATACCTTCTGTAAGACTAGATAATCTATCGATATCGGCCTCTGAGAGCTCATGCTTCTGATGGCTCAGCAGCTTCTGTAATTGTAGCTTTCGCACCTCGGGCTCTGGAAGGGGTATATATTGTCTTCGAACAAACCGGCGCCGAGCTGCATCGTCTATATCCCATGGCATATTTGTTGCTGCGAGGACTAAGACTCGTGATGCATCGCCCATTTTCTTGTCCTTGGAAGTTTGTTCTCTGCCTGCGGCAGCTCGTTGTAGATCAGACCATTGGATAAGGAATTCTGTTTTGATACGCCTGGAGACTTCTGCCTCGCTGGACCGAGATCGTGAGGAGAGCAGTGCATCAATCTCATCAACGAATATGATGGACGGGGCTAAGGCTTTAGCTAGTCCAAAAAGAGCTCTAACCAGCTTCTCACTATCTCCATGCCACTTCGAAGCTAAACTTGAAGCCGAGACTGAGAAAAATGTGGATTGAGATTCTGTAGCAACTGCTCTGGCTATCATGGTCTTCCCAGTGCCCGGGGGACCAAACAATAGCATGCCTCTGGCTGGTTCACGCAGCCCCATGAAAAGATCCGGCCGAAGGAAAGGGTACACAACAGCTTCTTTCAGAGCAGTCTTTGCAAGTTCAAGGCCAGCAACATCATCCCAATGGACTTCATCTCCATGTACCACGATTTCTTTGAAGATTTGTTTGGCAGACTCCTGATCAACTCCTTTGGGCAAATTGCTCAACGCTCGTTTTAAAACTAGATCTTCCTCTGGTTCGTATTCTGGTAAGTCAATATCATCGTCAATGTTGTCTCCTTGAGCGGGTATCTCTGCTGAATATTTACTAGACTTGGATGTTGTTCTCTTTGGCCCGACAGCCGGTCGGCTCGCAGACGCCAAGGCTTGGGTACTCGATTGTCTCATTTTGCCGTTAGGCGGGAAGTCACTATTGCGGCCTTCAACATTTCTACTACAATCTTTCACGTTTGATCGAGGTTTAGAAGGCACAGAACTTGATGATTTGACAGCCTTCCTCTGGTAAATATCATCTGGTGTAACTTTATTCGAGCGAGATTGCAGAGTGGCTTGCGTGGCTGGAGCAGATCGCGCGGGCTCCGTATTGGAGCTTTTAAGAGAGGTCGGAGGAGGTCTGGATTGTGGTGGGCTGTACCCAGAATCATTCTTCTTGTCTGTTAACTTTGGTTTATCGGATGGTCCTCCTTTGAGCTCCGGAGAAGAATCGAGAAAGCTGTTGGATGATTCTGCTTCCATTGGCCTTTGCGCAGCGGCTGCCGCGGCGGCAGCACCCGCAGCTAGACTCGCAGCAGTATGATCTCCAGAAATTCTTCGTGTGATTGGAGCGCCGGAGAAATAATCTGGGCGATGAGATGCTCGGACAGGTGTTGAAGATTCATCAATGGAACGGCGGGTCGGGAGAACATCCCTCCGTGAACCAGAGTCACTCGAAGTGCTTTTCCGGGGAGTCGCAGGGGCAGACTCATTTGCCGGGGAAGTTTGACCACGTTTGGATGAGTTCGATTGGGTAACAAAGCTCCAAGCCAAACCAGCAGCTTTAGAAGCCGGCTTCGAATGTTTGCGTGGTTGTATGTTGGAGTTTTGGGGGGATTTCAGATCCTTTCCACGAAGCGTAGTGAGTAGCGTCTTCTTTTTCTCCGGGGTTTGCAGCCGATTTGTGTCCCTTGGTATGGCCGGTACAGGAAGTATTGGAGGTGATGGTAGGGAATCCAACCCTAGTCCGCGAACATCACCCGAATTGGTCAGTGGAGAAGGTGTTGTAGAATTGAGGCCCGACTGGCTCTGCGTTGTGGATCGAGGTGGTAAAGCTGGTGGTCGTGGCAGATCTGGATAACTCAAGGAAGGGATAGTTCCCTCGCCAATCCATCCCGAATGGCCACTAGTGATGGAGCTCTGAGATCCATTTATCTGAGGCCTCGGTTTTTCTAGCTTTCCTTTCGGGGTAGACGCCCCTTTCACATCAACATCCATACCGGCCTCCTTACGACTTTCTCGTAGCGTTTCCAAGAGCGTGACCCTTTCTTTGCACTGCAGTTCCAACTCACGCAACGAATCCTGCAGGCCTCGCTCGATATCATTCTTGGGAATATAGGTAGATGGAACTTTGTGCGCATTGTGGTAGTAGAGCGCATCTAGGGCGGCTTTCCAAGTTCGTAATGCTTCTGACTCGTTATTCTGGAGGAAACAGGATGGTAAAGTCAGCAACCAATTCCGATAATATAGATATCCCTCCATCCCGACAGGGAACTGGTGACCGGCCCAAACCCGCCTGGCGGGGTATTGGCAGCGTAGCCAGAGGGAACGAGAGTAGTGTACTTACCTGATTCTCGAAATATACAGCCGTCGAGCACATCAAATAGCAGTCGTCGTATGTCTTCTGCATAGAAGACGAAGCTTTAGGACGCATCATGGCTGCAGTGGGTGAAATAAAAGAACTCCCCTCACCCCATAGGATTAGACAGAACACCGCCCAAATGTCATCAGTGACTCAGAGTACAGCCCTGCGAAACCAGCGCAGGAAGTGAGAACAAGTGCCAGGCCAGAAGCAAACCTGTCTGCCCTGGAGCTGAGATTCTTCGAGCGAAATGGAGCTATTGCCGACGCCGTCAGTGCAGATGTCCGGTGTCTCGACACCGGGAACTTCGATATCGGCGGTGACAAGGGATGAGAGGGTGAAATCAAAGGACAGGTCGGATCTCCGTCCAAGAAATAGGTATGATACCTGCTGAGCACCAGGCTGTAGGTCGGGCGGTAGGTATGGGCGTCTTGTTCGTGTATGTTGCTTTGCTCAAGAACTTGGCTGGGTGAACTTCTTGAAGTCCCAAAGTTGCTCTATCGCCGCTATCTGGCACGGCGCCACACCCGCACCCGCACTTAGTCATCCATCGTGGAGCTCAGGAGCCGGATGGACAAAAAGCACGGCAGTTGCAAAGATGGGCATGCTAGCACGGAGAGGTTGATGTTAATAATTAGGCACCGTTGAACTCGTTGGATCGCGTTTCCCTGCAGCATGACGTTTTTACCTCGTGGCCGAAGAAGCAAGGTGCAAGCATATCACTGCCCTGCCCTGGGCGGCGATATTCAGCCGTATTCGGTGGAGATCTCTTACCCCTTGTCTAAACGCCATCTATTAAACATGCTATTTGGGTCGTTTCGATCTATTAGTCGTTATCTTACATCTATATATAAGTAGAAATACAGTTGTGCAGGTGTTATACAAGAAACATGAAGAGTAAAAAAGAGGTATCTAGAACTCCAATCCATGCCAATATTGAGCCTTAAAAACAGGTGGACTCCAAAGGTCCATGTCTCCTCAATGGTTTCGGGAATGCCTTTTGACTGCAGGGCGCATTGATCTTGTCATACGTTTGTTTTCCTCCTGTGCTCGATGCTTCAGGCTGAAGGCATAAGTGCTCAATGGCATCCGGCTTCCAACGAATTTCCCCTGAGGGCTGAACAACTCGACTCTGGGGAAGTCTTCGGGCTCGCGGGATCTCGTCCTGACTTGACAAGTAAGCTCTACCCATCCACAGCCCTCAATAAGGATGTCAACCCCCATTATTCGGTATAAAGATGGTAAGTCGCCGTTTGGAAGAGGTTTGGCGTATCTGGCGGTCACATCATACTTCAGCTCAACTATCCCAGCAGAGGTGATTTGCTCTCCAATTCCTTCTTTTGCAATGTTTCCTGTGGGAAATTCTCTTTGTTGAGCTAGCATCTCGGCTGCTTTGTCTTTGTGAGTAATGTGTGGTTCCAGGGAAACAAAGGGAGAAGCCAGAAAAACCTCGTTCTCCTCTAATGGCTTAATTCCAATTAGACCACCCAGAAGAAGCGATTGCTTGGGTTTGATTGTTAGTTGAGTTGGTCTTGGGCGGCTTGTCATTACCAGGTCAGATTTATGCTTATCCTGTACAAACTCGTCAAGTCCAGAACGATAGAGCCCGGGCAGGTCAATAACTTCACCTCGGTGCTTGTCAAACGGTATTCTGATAGGAGAAGCAGTAGTTCCAGGACGGACAGAGTCAATCGGGAGGTTGGGAAAGGGGACCTCCTTCTGCAGTGGCGGGAGCAAGACGGCGACTCCATCCTCCTCGTCTTCCAGTTCCTCAGCCGCTGGGACGTTTGCTTTATCCAGAGGTGTAGAACGCCCCACTATAGTAATCCCTTTGGAGTTCTGGAGTTTCCTGGCCTTGTATGCTGGAGCCGTCTTTGGGAACACTGATGTTATCAACTTGCTTTTGCCAACATTCACCTTGCCCACCATCCATACGCCACCGCCTTGATTCCAGATATCTTGCTTAATCTCCTTTGTCCACCAGCCCCTATAGGAGCTAACCATATGAACGTTCCCCAACCTGATACCATGCTCTTTGCGGTCCAAGGTTTGTCGCAAGATCTCAACCATATATTTCATTAGCGAGTCTGCTTGTGGTTTTACATTTGACAGCAGGTCGGCTCGGGTAATAACAAAATTCAATTCCGCTAGATAGCGACTCGACCCATATTTCTTGGTATGCGATCTTCGGTTCTGACTGCGCTGTGGTTGTATTGGCACATATCGTTGGAGGGTTGGGATCACGGAGAGGGGGAAATCGGCCGCATCGACAACATGGTAAATATAATTGTTATGGAAAGGGGACTCCTCGATTAGGTCACGTATATAAGATAACGTGGGGTATGGTATTGGATCCCCTTCTCCATGGTTGATCAGATTATGGCATCGGTCACAAAGTGGAATCCCTATATCCTCTGACTCTTTGGATTCTAGTGCAGGTTTATTCTCATAGACTGATGTGGGTGAAGCATCTCCGTCCAACTGTTTTCTCTGAACGATATGTCGAATATATTGCTTCACGGGCTTTCGAGTAATAGTATAATACCCAGGCTCTTTAGGGTATACCCATTGTGTCAATGCGCCGCAACCGTGGCATGTGTCGGGAAGTGCCCATGTTTCTAGATCTTTCCCTGCAGTTTGTAGACTCTCAGTAGAGTTATATTGTCTTTGTTGTCTCGGTACAAGGGGAAACGCTGTGGGCGATGGAAAAGACGTTCTATATGGCTGTATAGCTCGCCATTCTGACAAACACCGAATGGAAGTGAATTTGCGGAGGGTGTTCGGGGAGCGGTGGAGGAAAGTTCGAGACTGTGATCTGAAAATAGGAATTAGCATCGCGCACTTTCTCAGATATGTTATGCCGGGAAGTCCTTTTTGACAAGCTGCCAAATTTTGAACTGCAATGGATCAGAGCTAGGTCCGTTGCCCGGCAGATCTTTATTATCAGCGGATCATTAAAATATCCGAGATCCGAAGATCTGATAACGGAAACTTTATCTTGACCAGGGGATTCGAGGTATATGTAATGGTGCTCCATTCTCTCAAGGTGAATATTATTATGATACAGTATCAAAAGCCATCCATTGCTAGAGCCAACTCCTCAAAGACTCCATGTTCCTGCTGCGCCGGCGATTATGTAGAATAAGGTAAAATCATACCGTTGCCTTTCCCTTGCCTTTGGTATCGGTCTCATCAATTTCATCCTCTTCATCCTCTGACATGAGGTCCTCATCATCTTCCTCATCATCAAATCCAAAGAACCGTCTAACTGGCTTTTTCGTGCTTGCACTAGGCTCATTAGGAGAATCCTCCTCATCAATGTCTTCCATATCGCTATCCTCGCTGGCGTCCATGGATCCTCCGCTTCCGCTGCTTCCACTAGCGTCTGCACTATCCAGTAACCCAGCAAGGTTATCTTTCCAGGCACCCCCGGTCATAGCTTGAAGAACAGCCTCACGAGCCTTTTCACTCATCTCTTCTTTATCTTCCATCCACGCACCATCAACTTTCCCTTTTCCTTCACCATTCCGGATCTCTTGTTCTTTTTTCTCTGCGGCGGCAACAGCGGCCTCCCATCTCCTTTTTCGAGCTTCCTTTTCTTTTCTGTCCATCTCTGGTTTCAAGGCAAGGTATTCTGCTAGGGCCTTTGCCTCCTTCACCGTCCGCAGACGACGGCCATCGAGGTTACGGTTTGAACCGGTGTTTGTATCCTGGTTTCCCTTTCGTCGGCTAGACATTCGGCCTCCAGCCGCTCTGAGCTGAGAGCCAAATCCTCCCTTACCACCACATACGCGGACGCTAAGGCGGAGCGGCAGAAAAGTAGAAGCAGGGTTTGCGACGCCATCTTCAACAATGTCTGGTATAAGGTTGCTTAGTTTTGCAGGTGAAGAAAATGGAATTTGCTTGTTGTTCGTTGTTGTCAATATCAGAGGCGAAGACTGAGCAGTAAGAGGGAAAGGAAGATGGGCGCTTATTCTATCTGTGAGGTCTGCGATAGAAGATGTTGATGGTAGAGGGATGGCCAAGGTCGCGGGAAGGGCGAGGCCAGGGAAAGATGATAGAAGAACGTTGATGGTGAACGGCGCCATGGTGGTAGAGGGCTGTAATCAGTGGTGAAGAATAAGTTAGTTATTGGCTTGTCTTTCCTCAGTTAGCATAGAACTGATAACGAGGATGAGAATGCTTGGGTTGAATCTGACGAAGTCGCTCAAACATCGCCGTCAAGGCTTGGCATAACCACGTGAAAAAAATACAACCTATCACGTGGAAGCAAAGCTTACTAATAATTTAGGGCAAAGTGTTCGCGAACCCTAAAAATTTCCATTTACACACTTCTCTCCAGCTTATCGCGAGTTTGGTCTACGTCAAACCACCTTCACCAATAACTACATATCGCATTGTCAAAAGCGATTCCCCGAAAAGCGCCAGGAACTCGCGACAATGTAAGCTGAAATGCCGCATGATTATCTTCATTCTATCCGCTAACTGTCTGGCTGTAGGTTAATTCCAAAGGCTGACCGCAAGCTCATCCACGAGTACCTCTTCCGCGGTATGCGATTGCTCCATCTGTGAATTTCGAATGAGGATTGTGGGAACTAATATTGTATCTCAGAGGGTGTTCTCGTGGCTAAAAAGGATTACAACCTGCCCAAGCACTCCGACATTGACACCAAGAACCTCTATGTATGTGCTTCAAATCATGATGAACGAAAAAAAAAAAAAAAAAAAGATATCGAAGTAACCATGCGCAAATGCTTACGGGTAATTGTTTCAGGTCATCAAAGCCTGCCAGTCTTTGACTTCTCGCGGCTACCTCAAGACCCGTTTCTCGTGGCAGTACTACTACTACACCCTCACCCCCGAGGGTCTTGATTACCTCCGTGAATGGCTTCACCTCCCAGCTGAGATTGTGCCAGCTACGCACATCAAGCAGCAGCGCTCGCACGCTCCCCCACGCGGCATGATGGGTGGCGAGGAGCGCGAGAGACGTCCTGGTGGTCGTGGTGGTCCTCGTGGCGACCGTGGTGACCGTGATGGCGGTTACAGACGCCGTGAGGGTGCTGAGGGCAAGGAGGGTGGTGCCCCTGGTGACTTCAACCCATCTTTCCGTGGTGGATTCGGCCGTGGACGCGGTGGCCCAGCCCCATCATCTTAAATCAAACTCATCAATACAACTAGCCAGGCGGCACTTGAATCGATGCTTCTGGTCTAGATGATAGGTATGATGATGGATGATGAAATGTGAAGGGAAAAAAAAAAAAGAAACAAAATTTACAGATATGACGATAGCTAGATATATATCAATGGCATTTAATTCGTCATGAAGGTCTCCTACGGGTATTTCAATTGTTTTTATTATCACGGCTAATAATTTTCGGTATATGGGGGCTGTCTACTTGAATCGCTTTCTATCATACCTGACCACAGTCTGTAGAATGACAGACGCACCGTTCACACAATCCTCAGCCGACGAAAATTCCTCAGGATGATGGCTGACTCCATCTTTGCACGGTACGAAGACCATGCTGGTAGGGACCCTCTTGTTTGTGAAGACACTGTCATGTCCAGCTCCGCTGCGTATAGTCCTATAAAGAGTCTCCGGGTTTGGTTTATCCGCAACAACAGCTTTGGCAGACTCCGTGACGCACTCGATACATTCAGGATGGAACTTGGTAGCAGGAGTTTCAAAGTCCAGCTGCCATTCTGCGCGGCAAGGCTTACCTATACCCTTTCCTTCCTCGCTGGCAATGGTATCAAATTCTTTTCGTAGCTCAGCATCCACGACATCTACATCCTCAATTTCTGGGCCACGGATATCGAGACTGAAGCTGACGAAGCCAGGCACAGTGTTGACGCTTCCTGGCTTAACTTCGACAATGCCGACGCTGGCAAGGCAGCCGTGTTTATCGGCTACTTCACGGGCTCGTACCATCATCCTCGCGGAGGCGTACATGGCGTCTGCACGATGCTGGAAGGCGGTGCTTCCCGTATGGCAGTCTCGGCCTGTTACGTTAATGCGATACCAACGGTACGCCTGAACCCCAGTGACAACGCCAACATGCTGGCCAGCAGTAACGAGATGAGGTCCCTGTTCGATATGAAGTTCGAAATGGGCTGCAATAGGAAAGTATTTGTAGGAACAAGGAACACTACCCAGGTAGCCAATCTTTTCGAGAGCGGATTTCATGGATTCAGGGGCCGAAGCAGCCGAGGGTAGTGAGGCTACTGTTGGCACTTCTAGGAGCGAATGAGCAGTTTCTAAGGATATCCCCTCAGCCCAAACGCCTGCCGATATCATGCTCTTGGGAAACCTGGCTCCTTCCTCGCTGTTTATGCAACTGTTAGCTCTTCGACATAGCTAGTATGTGTATCTTGGAAGGATAGTGGATACGCACTTCGTCCAGTTGACTACACCAACACCGCCCTCTGTCTCGATTCCTTTCTCCTCGAGGACCTTCAGCATCTCAATACCTGCGCAGACACCGAGAATGCCATCATATCGCCCACCGGTAGGCTGGGTATCTAGGTGGCTTCCTACAAATGTAGCTGGCACGTCCGGTCTTTTGCCGGGCCTGACAGCAAAGATGTTTCCCATGCTATCAACCGTGACTTTACATCCAAGGGACTTTGTCGTCTCCACGAACCAGTCTCGGACTTGCTTGTCTTCTTGAGAAAGCGCGAGACGAGTCATGCCGGTCTCAGTAGGGTGGCTATTCGATCTATTAGCGATCTAGATATCGTAGCGTAGCAAATCCACTTACTCTCCCCATCTCATGCCGGTACCCCATTGGCAGCTATGATGGATCCATTCCTGCAGTCTCTCCTTGTTGGCTCTCAGGCCAGCCACATCAGCTTCAGACAACTCAGTAGTCAACATCTTGTCTCTCGATCTTGTCAATCTGTATATGTTTCCCGTGAAATTGAAGCCATTGTCGGCAAAGAGATCTTTACAATTTATACAACCGCCTGAAAGAGCCGAGCGGGGTGCGGAGAAGCGCCGGTTGGCTTCTGGTCGGCGCCGAAGTTGTCCAGACAGGGCGTGTCCTTTGGTCATCGAATGCAAGCCACCGGGGACATCACTTTAAGGGAGTCTCAGACAGCTGTCTCGCATGTTTAGCTGGTCGTCGGTGATATCGTTGTGCCATCAGAGAGTCTGGATAACCCCTTTTTCCTTATGCAGCAAGGCACACGACACAGCAGTATCGCCACGCACTCATCTCCTGCCTGCACCACGCCCAAGATGCCCTTTACTCTCGTTCTTTTTTTTAATAGACAGATAGCAAGGGTGCCAAAGTCAAAATCTCCCGAGCAAAAAATAAAACTATCGACCGACTATTGTCGATATCAAGGGGTTCAAAGATTGGTGAGCGGAGTATTATGGGCAAAACCACGGCCATCTCTGGTAAAAGGCAAGAAATGGATTCTGAGCTAGTTTGTCCCACTCCTCGCAGTTTCTCCCGTGACTTGCTTATAAGGGAGGCTGGCCAGGCCGCGGGTTCGAGCCCCGGCGGTTCTTTTTCGATCCATGGATATTTATTTTCCGCCTGGTGATGTAATAATATCTTGGAAGTAAACACCCGCAACGCCCCGCGCTCGACGTCGACTTCCATCTCATCACTACTGCATATACTGCACCTTCGACAGCTGGTAGCTAAGACCATGGCTTCTAACGCTGCCTGTATCTTCTGCAGGATCATCAAGGGTAAGCAGATCGCCACTCTCGTTTGTTCTGTTTCAATGCGATTACTCCGTACTGACTGTCATATCACAGGTGAGATCCCTTGCATGAAGCTCTTCGAGAGTGACCGCGTCCTCGCATTCCTGGACATCCAGCCTCTTAGCAGAGGTCATGCGGTCAGTTCAGCTTGATTTCTTTTGGCGGAAGCCATATGCTGACTCGGCTCGGCCTATATAGCTTGTGATTCCCAAGTACCACGGTGCTAAACTCACTGATATCCCAGACCAAGACCTTACCGAGCTCCTGGTGTGTTTCATTGCATATCATCCTCTCTAGGCACATCGATGCTGACTGTTTCGAAGCCGGTTGCGAAGAAGATTGCCATTGCTGCTGGTGTGACTGATTTCAACATTCTCCAGAACAACGGCAGGATAGCTCATCAGGTTGTGGACCATGTAAGTTTACGATTGGGCTTCAAACTGACACAATTATGCTAACTATCAATATTCAGGTCCACTTCCATATGGTAAGAGCTAATGATTTTGTCTATTAACATATACGGATCTAACGTCTTGTAGATTCCAAAGCCAAATGAACCGGAAGGTCTCGGCATTGGCTGGCCTGCGAAGGAAGCAGACAAGGAAGACCTCAAAGCTCTCTTGGAAGAGCTCAAGTCCAAGATGTAGAGAGCCACGTTAAAGTGGCGAGGAAGGAAAAGAATGTAAGAAGGGGTATCTCATTGCCATACTATTTACTCTGTGTAGATATGGTATATCTCTTCGCACTCAAATGCACATACAGATATATATATATATATATATGCACGAAAATCCACAAACCCAGTTATATATCTGCCCCAAGATGAAGCTTAACGTACACTCCAACTTTAAAGATCCTCTTCCCGAGAAATGAAAGGAACGAAGGGGGAACAATGGGAAGAAAGACAAGATTCAACACAAGTAGGCGTAGTATATTATGCTCCTCATTAGAATGTACCCAGGCCCTGATGGCCACAGGGCGATGACATCCCACGTAGTAACTAGGAGAACATCTAGCCATGCACACACAGAACAAATCCCATGTAGGTATCAAAACAACAGAAGACAGGAAAATCCATGATGGCAGTATTATCATATCAGACCGCAGGTGCAGTCTGTTCGGCTGCAGCTGGAACAGCATCTCCATTCACCTTCTCGGATAGCTGCTGTGTGGTTGAGATCTCCTTGGCTTCCTTTGGAGGTGGAATGAGACCTAGACGATCATACATGGATCTCGCACGAATATACGGGTCAAGCTGCCAGTAGTTCTCACAAAGTTTCCCAGCAAGCTCAGTCCTGGTTTTCTTTATATAGGTCTCCTCCTCGCTGGTAGCAGAATTCGACTTGGAAGCTGTCCACGCTAGAGTTGCTTCCTGGAAAGCACCGGCCATCTCCATTCTGGTTTTAAGTAGCTCGTCACGGCGAGCGGTGTCCTTTTGCTTATCATTCTCACCCTCAATGGGTTCGACATATTTATATTCATACTCATCTTCGCCACCAAGGGATTTGATAAGGTTCTTGCGGGGAATAATGGCTTCTAAATCCTCGGGGGTCTTGGTGAAGTGCACCTTTGCTGCAACCACAGGATCAAGCCATCCCTTGATGACAGCCCAGATGCTGGAGAATATCCAGGGGGCTTTATGGACTAGAATCACTCCCAAACTTTCGGGGTAGTTGGCCTCGAAACACTTAATCATGAATTTAACAGGGGTATAATCCTGCTACCCGTTAGTGCCAATGCAAGAGAGTGTTGATTCGAACATACCATATTTGCAAGCGAGAAATCAGTCATGTCAAAAACAAGGGCCTATTAACAACATTAGCTTGTCCCATTGATAACGAAAGTGGTGGGCCTTACAGCAGTTTCTACTGGGGGTTGTAAAAGAAGTCTAGACGTTTCGATGAGGTATACGGTGTATCTTTCAAGGCTGGGCTCGCAGTGAGCCCCGATTCGGTGCAGGCGCACTGGGATATAGCATATCGGTCGTCCAAATTTATCGTGACCATGCATAAAACTCTCACCAAGCTGAAGAAGCTTTGCGAAATCAGAGGCCTCTTGCTTCTTAGCCAGGTCGTCACTTTTGCTCTCTTCTTCCATAAACCAGTCACCCTTAATCATAATATCATCGATATGCATGGTCTGTGATCTCCATCGGAATGCAGACACCAGCATTACTAAGGCACGATTGACATCGTACTTGCGTGCACGAAGGAATCGTAGCAAGAGTGCATCAGGGTGGTCATGCCTGACCATATTCCAGAACGCAAGCCGTATTTCTTCTGGCGAGGTGTCCTTTAGAGCCTCAAGAAACTGACTGGTCTCGCCGTACTTGTCATCGGCGTCGGATAGCTTCAATGCTGCAACCGGGTTCGACACGCTGTCTGACGACGGAGACTCGCTGGTACTCTCGCTCTTCCTGCTGAAGAAACCCAGTCTCTTCTTAGGTTTCTTCGCATCGGGCGAACTGGTATCAGAGGACGTCGCATTCTCTCCATTCCCATTCTGCTGCTCCTGCTTCTGCTCCTTCTCCGGTCCCTCACCGGCAATCACCCCGCAAACTTTGAAAAGCGCAGTCCAGAGTTCCTGTAACTTCACTTCCTCCTCCTTCGTTAGATTTCCAACATGTCCGGTGGGTTTCTGTTGCTCACTCATGATGGTGTTGTGATGGATATGTAGGGGTTCGATTCGCTTCGGCAGTGGGACAGCTGGTAGTGCTGGATGCCCTTGCTTTGGGTCTCGTATATATATCGCACCAAGTGCAAGCCCACTACATAGAATGAGAGCGGAAAGAGACAGTGTCCACACGGAGGACGACCGGACGATATGCTCTTGTCCGTAAGGGGGCCTCGGAAGTGCACGGGATGAAAAAGGAGCTCCTGGAGACAGGGTATTCCCCCTTGGGCTGAGCTTGGGCAATTGCACCTGACAACCGATGCAACGACCAAGAGTCACAGGTCTGAGCAATGCGAGCAGCGATTGAGGCTGTGTCGTGAAAGTATAGCGGCTGGGGAGTCGATTGCGCATATGTACTTTTAGGTAGGATGATGGAAACGGGGCCCTGCTTCGAACTAAGGCAACCTTGAAAACGCGGAGAGAAAGGCGGGGAAAGAGAAAAGGGGAGAGAGTAAGAAGAAGAAAAGAAAGTAAAGGTGCGGCCTCCGCTAATCCGGGGGAAACGAGAGCAGATCGAAGGTCAGATGGCGGTTAAGGGGGGAGTTTGATCCTGGCTTCATCGTTCGTCCCTTTTCAACTCTTGCATCGCCGAACAGGAAAAAGAAAAAGATCTGAGATCGGGAGATCGGGCGAAGGGGGTATCACGTGATTCCCATGTGGAAAATCACATGCTCCACCTAAAAAAGTGTTATCATTCACAACATCAACATCAACATCAACAACATATTACTTGAGGAAGAGTTGATATGAAAGCTGATCATTGAGCAATACGATATTGGAGGCGCCTGCACAGCAAACGGATATTACGGAGATATAATCAGTTATCCAATCATACAGTCTTACGATGGAGGTGAAGAGACAGAGATCTACCTCCCGCCCGCGGCAACCTTCGCGTCCTACTACCCCCCTAAGGTCGAGCTCCAGGACGTCTATACGCGATACACACAGTTTTTCGGTCAGTGGCGGCCCAAGTGGTACATCGCGGCTGGGAATAAACAGCTTAGAACCTCAATTCGCGGAGCTGGCGGATTCAATGGCGGACCTGGAGGAGAATTTTGTACATCTCCAGTTGATGCATGAAAGTCTTTCAAGATTTAACGAGAGTTTTGCGAGCTTTTTATATGGACTAAATATGAACGCTTTCTGCGTCGATTTCCCAGAGGTGTGTTTAGCTGATACAGCCGTAGAGTATTCCAGCCGCTGTATCTAACCAACAGCGACAGACACCTATTCCAGAATCGTTTACACGTTTCAAGCAGAGGGAAGAAGCAAGAGAGAAAGAAAATGGTACTGAGTATACTCCATATAATATTTACCTTAGGATTTTGCTATGCGGGATATATACTGACCATTACTTAGAATTGCAAGCTACTTCAGAGCAACAGTACCAATCTGGCACAAATGACGCAGAAACAACTTTCATGTGTGTTGTCCTAATCAAACATGATAATTGTACTCAAGACTGACCCTCCGTCGGCTTAGGACCACGGATACCTCGTTTGTCGATAACCCGCCAACCACTACCAAATCGTCCGCCAGATACACAACCCCCGGCGCTGCCTCCAAAAGAGCTCCTACGACTTCAACACGGGGATCTAGTACTGGCCGGTACTCAACTAGAGGATCCTCAACCACCGGCCGGCGGGGGACCAGGCTTGCACGCCCAAGAGGCCGGGGCATACGCTAATCATAACATGACGCAAGGCAGAAAAGACTTCATAATCTTCTAACATTCTACAATTAGCCCATACCGTCAACGACTCGCTTCTCCCGCACTAAGTAATCATCCACTAAACAATCAAGTGGTAATTATCTTTATGATACGAATCCAGCGACTTGATGAGACCCACATCCAGTGAATATCAAGGCTCTTTCTCTCCGACTCCATTTGATACTTATTCACTGGTATTTTGAAGAGATATACAGTTCAGGTCCTTACATCAGGTACTCCATATGAACCCATTTAACTTTCAAGGCTAAGCAAAGGCAATTACACATTAGCCATGCCGACGCGCCGCACCAGACGGACTGCCAGACATAGCGCTGGTTTGGCTGCCGGGAGCAGGACAACCCGTTTTTATCCAGACGAGGACTCCTGGGAAAGTGAATATGACTTATAAGTGGATAGGGGAAGCAATAATGGCAAAGTTGAAAGTATTTACCGACCGTGTCAACGAAGAACGTTCGCGTACGTGATTTCTTTCACATTATGGGCCTGCAGCTGGCTGAAGAACTATTTTGGCTGTTACCGATAAGCAGCCGATGGAATTTTTAGGGCTCGACCCTTACAAGTTTCTAAAGTTCCTTCCATGATAAATAAAGCCTTGGTGACAAGAGCTCTATCTGAACTGGATCTATCCTCAGCAAGTCGCCGCAACAACTAGCAGTATACCAGCTCACCGCGGTCCAGTCAACAGGAAGTCAGATGTCGTATTGCTCAGGGAGAAGGAAATGGCCGCACGACGTGTATTTGTTTCAGTCGAAAACTATCCCAGACAGAACTGGAAGCACGCATTTTTTTCATTATTGGATTTCTTGATCGATATCCAAAAGCCGTCGCGAATAAATATTCCTTCTGGCGGTGACATGATTTATCCAAACCTTGCAAGTGCGGTTTCCACGCAATAATCAATTCTATCATCTTGATGTTACGCAACATGTTTCTGGGGACGCTGCTAGGTTGCGTTGGAATATTCATTCTAGTAGAAACAGTTGCATATTTGTCTTGTTGCCAGAATCGTATGGATGCCGGAAAGAGAGAGAAGAACACATCCATAGTCTAGTTGCAATGAAAGTAAAACCACCTCCAGTGGATAATGAAATACTTAGAAACCATCTTAAAAACGCCCACAATGTCATAGTAGCACCGGGAAAAACAACCGGTTTTGAAGAAAGGAAACGTGATAGGGATATCCACTTAACGTACAAACAAGCCCCGAGGGAAAGTAGCGAACAGGAGCAGAAACAGCAGAGGCAATGGTTAGATATGGTGAGGCAATGGCTACGGTCAAACGTGGCGCGCTGAGTTACTTGCCGACACCATATGCCTGCAATGTGTAGAAGAGAAGGTAAGCATCGGCTCCAAGAACCTCAGACTCAGCAACGACTGTTACACGGTCATCATTGAATTTGAACCACTGTTCACCGTGTCGGCAGTAAGCAAGGTAGTGGCCAGAGTCGATATCGCCGATGTGGACCACGACGCTCAAGAGGTCGTATTGGAACTGTGACCGGTTTTCTGATCTAGGGCCGGTGGTGTAGGGCATCATATTGATCGACGCAGGGTAGGTGACTTTGGTTTCGACCTTTTCGGAGACAGATCGATTGCGCTCGAATCTCTTCAGTTGCATGCAGAGGATGACTGGCAACTTTCGTAGTCGAAGTTGCTTGGTAACTCCCATGTTGGAGTTACACTGGGTGCATCCATATTCGCTGGCTGCAAGCTTTTCAGGGGAGATATACCCTTCCAAGCACCCCTGGAGGGTTGGTGCAACGTCGGAGCTCTGCTCCCCGCCGTCAAGGGCACGCTTCTTCTTCTGGACCTGAAGGTCTAGGCTGACGTCCATCACTGGGTCTTCGGTACGGGAAACCTTGCCGCAGTTGCGACAGGTTATGGTGCTTCGTAGCTTGCCGAAGAATGCGGTGTGGAAGAAGCAGCGACAGGCGGGGTCGCAGTCAAGATGCCCTGTGGTGCTTTCGTGGAGTTGGTTTACCAGGAACTGGTAAAACTCGTGGGCGTCTTGCTGGTGGTAACCGGCGAGGTCCGAGGATTTTTGCCACGAGGCAAGGAGGAGGTTGAGGGCACCGAAGCCCTCGTCTTTCTCTTCGTTGCTGAACTCAGCAAAAGCATCTGCGAGAGCACACCCGAAACAATTCACTTTCTGGCACTCGCTAGTGCTATGCCCATTCCCAAGGAAGTAGGCCGTCAAGACCGGTTCGTGGAATAGGGTTTGGAGAATGACATTCATGTAACACGTCTGACCGAGGTTGAACAGTCCTCTGACACCTTCTTTGCCGCAAATTTTCTTGTTGGTATTCATAGCGATATAATTTGCGTACTCATCATCCTCCATATTATCGACCTTGCGTTTTCTGGAGACTACAAGGTGGAAGTTAGCCAGAGAGTTATGATAACAAATCTAGTTATCCAATCTTACCAATAGGCTCAGTGCTATTCTTCAAAACGCTTTCCAAGTCGATATCGTAGATGAGGTCGTCACATCCTTGGCAGAAGACATGCTTGCTTCTGTAGTCGGCAACTAGATTAACAAATGGGTTAGAAGTTGATTTCTCTCGGGATTGTTAAGAAGGGGCAAGGTACAGAATATGTGTCCTGTCTGCGAGCTATGCTCACAACGTGCAGCTTTCACACCGACAACCGAGCATTGGAGACACTGGTATTGCGGTTTCAGGGAGAATTTTGGCCCAGAGCCATTCTTTTTCGAGGCATCAAGGCGAATTTGAGATAAGTTCCATGGCCCCTTGCCACTCAGTTTGGTGTAGTTCTCAGCAAGCCTGGTAGCTGCGTCTGTGTCTTTCTCAAATATATCCTTGAGGTGTTCTGTGTGAAAGAAGGTCAAAATCCATGCTTTGAGCTTCCTATGGAGGAACGAACACTTACCGCAACCATAGGCTGGCTCATAAAGAGGAGTAGAAACAGTAGCCATTTCGGGTAGAGTAATCCCCAAGGACGTAATGTTGAATAATGGGTTGGTAGGTGCAGATAACGTGCAACACCGTCGAGTGTGTATTAAGATAATCCGCACAGAACACTGACGCCGATAAGCAAGATGGAAGGTGTTTCCTGTACAATTAAAACAGTATGCAAGGCTATAGCTTCAAAATCACCCAGATAGATGCAGGAAAGAAAATGTGAGTATGAAGCAACTGGGGAGATGATATCTTCACTTCCAGATAGACAAGTGATGGCAAAAACAGGAAAAGACCACTGAGATACGGGTATCAAGTAACTGTGTTCGGGCAAAGCTGACGGAATATCCTGCTAGGGGTATGAGACAGAGCTGGGCCAAAGAAAAAAGAGAAAAAGTGGGAGAGGATGGAGGCCAGGATGCTAGGTTTATATAAAGATGAAGATGAAGGAAAGGAGAGACGTCGCTCTGCGCGAGAGGACAGGACAAGATTATGTAATAGGTAAATTAGCTAATCAAGATTAAGCTTTAGCTCGGGAACACTAAACTTAAAACCTTGTTTTCGCGCTAGTTAATGTAATTAATATTTGTCGAACGTCGGCTATTCTCACTGATGTTTTCTCCTTTGCTGTCACCGGCTTTATTCGGACAATACTCAATAAAGAGGACGTGTAATATTGGTAATTCGCTGGATGCCTTATTTTGTCTCTCTTTGTAACCAGGGATTTAATAAATTTCAATAGCTGAGCTGGTTTGCAGAACACGATACTGCCTTGAGAAGCTCAACTATTTATGTACGAATACTCCTCCAAATAGGATAACAACGGGGGCTCGTATCGTGGAAGAGGTCTCTCCACAATTCTAGATAAGGAGAATGTTTCGGCCTCCTTCTGCAGGCCCTTTCACAATAAACATGGAGCACAATTCTCGCCTGAAGTCTCTATCTTCAGGTGCTAAAGGTTCTTCGTGACCTTTGACCACTCGCGGTCAAAATATCCAAAGTCAATGCACTATCCAATGAAGATCGATCTGGAAAAGTCTTCTGGGTTGGCTAAGAAATACCGAAATAGCGCGCTCAGGAATCATGGACAGGGGGGTATGAATAGGAGTGGGGGGCGAGAAATGCTGCTGCCTATTTTGTCCCCATCCCCACGAACTTTTGGCATTCTATGTGGACAAATGTGTTGCAACTGAATACTCTCTGGTGTTGCAACTATCAAGAGCCCAATTCTGCACCTTAACACACCAACGATCGATCAGAAGGAAATGGCATTTCCGGACCTACATACCATCGAGCCTAGAAGCGTCCATACACACACTGTTATCCTGCTCCATGGACGTTCTGGTAATGGCCCTGAATTTGCTGAAGAACTCCTCAATTCAAAAACGTCAGAGGAAACGACGCTTATCGCGAAGTTCCCAAATTGCCGCTGGGTATTCCCGACCTCCCGAGAGCGATGGTGTTCAGCTTTCCAGAGGGACTTAACCGCTTGGTTCGACGTCTACTCTCTGTCCAACACTGCTGATAAACAAGATCTCCAAATCGATGGCCTGAGAGAATCAATGCTATATATATTAGAGGTTATGGATCAAGAGATTGACCTTCTGGGAGGAAGGCTTGAGAAAGTTGTTCTTGGTGGCTTCAGTCTAGGCATGGCAACGGCTTTATGGACATTGCTGTGCTCAGCAGGACGATTAAAAGGGAAAATTGGTGCTTTTATTGGGATGTGCGGATGGCTTCCATTCGCGAACGAGATTGAAGACATACAGTTCCCAAATGAGATGATACCGAAGCTCCTTTTGGATACTATTCGATGCGAAGAACAGGTACAAGCCAGCACAGCGGAGGCTGAAGCCATGTTATCTACGCCAGTATTTCTAGTACATGGAGCTGATGATACCTTAATTGATGTTGAAGTGGGTCGCCGGGTGCATAGGATTCTTACGGGGTTGGGGATGAAGTCTGGGTGGGCGGAATATGTTGGAGCAGAGAAAGAAGGACACTGGATAAAGGAACCGGAAGGGTTTGATGCTATCGTTCAATTCTTGGATGCTATTTGCGCTTCGTAGAGGTTATGATACGCTGCACTGTCGCGAAGGAATGCGTGGGATATGAGGCAGTGATGCAACTGTTGAACAAGAAGCATATCTCAATCTACCCTGCAGACAGATACTGTCAGATAATATATTCAGGGATGCTGCAGGATAAATCGAGCCGTTGACATGAGACGCTATTGTTTGTGGAGAAGTTCGAGGTTCCTTCAGGAGAGTTAAGACTTTTGGTTCATAAAATCAAAATCAATTTTGATAAACTTCATTCAGAAGAACGAAATCCCAAAAATGCTCAAGTATCAATGGGTTTGATCAAATCATTAAATATCTCCATTATTAATATGTTTCTTATAGTTTAAAGTATTTATTTGTTAGTAGAAACCGCCAGTAAAACGAAATAGGTAATAGGAGGTCGACGCTGAACTCAAGGTCCTAACCTTTGGGATGACCCCACAAAGTTCAACTTTATGCTTCTATCGCTGGTACCGTTCGTTGGGAGAATACCGTATCGACCATAGGTTTTCTGATCCACAGAAACGTAGTGAGGTAGCCTTCCGAGTAAATTTAACTTCGTTTCAATCCACCGGAGGACTTTCTCTGGTGGAAACAAGAATTTCAAGTATCCCAATCCAACTAAAATGAGGCCCATTAGTATAAAGAGTTGCAATTATAAATAAAGAGGCACCTACGGAGATATCCAACAGCGATGCAGCACGTATGGCCCATAAAACTTGTGTTGGGAAGGATTGAAAAAACTGCATTTAAGATCAATGGAAACGTCCAGCTCGGAATTTGGTATTTACCCCAACTATTTGTTCAAGTCAGATTTGTAAATGATAGTGTAAGGGATGCTGTACCGGCATACCTGATGTGAGGGTGTGTTTGAAAACTTTTTATAGCCTCTGAGCCAAGGAGTAAGAAAAACCATGAACTAGGAATAGTTCATTAGGAAGTGCACAATCACAGTATCGTGGTTGAATTGAAAACACACCTTGAGCCTAGAACGGGCATATTGGACCGGAAAATAAACCGGGAGAGCACAACGTAGATACCCGCTGGTAGTGTTGAAAGGGCTGGAAAGAAGCCGGTAAGCTTCCAGGATTATACTAGTGAAGCAAGTTCCACAAACTTACGTCCAAGAAACATGGCAAGAGAGGTAAGAGTGCCATGTTCAGCTTCAAACTTCTCCAGTAAAGGTGTCACAGCAAGTATGTTCAGGAATGCGTGTAAAAACCCGGCATGTACTATAGGATATGTATTTATTCGGTACACTATGCAAATGAAATCATTAGCTACAAGATCCGGTATTGGGGTAGATTAGTAACCTTGCAGCAACTAGTGCTGGAAGTCCTGGCACTTACTTCCTCCAGCAAAACTGATCTTAGAGGGATACAATGCTCCCCATTTTGGTACATCCCAAACATCTTGTAAACTTATCACCCAGAATACAACAATGCATAGAAGGGCAAGGCGAGTGAAAAGCGGGAGTCGGAGTACATAGGATCGTAGACGTGACGGATCGAAGGTCATTCCAGGAATAGATAGCATCGTGGGTATCGTATGGGGAACTGGACCGCGAGAACAGTGCAATGGGCCCAAAAGAAATGTATATAGGCTTGTGACGAGAAAACTTCTAGTTTTCACTTCTATACGTTATTTCCTTCCTAAGTATAAAGACTTCTTGTTCTCCGAAAGGTACTGATAGGCAAATAATGGCGGAATTTAATGTCGCAAGGATAGCAAATGAGGATTTGTGCCGATTATATAACGAGGAGGCGGTGACTTTCATCAGTTGCTCATGATATTCGTCTCGGCTCAGGCCGGGTGGGAAACAGAGGTCGTGAATTCTTTAAGCTCCCTTAGAACAATGTCAGATAGGCACGCGAGGCTGGTGGATTTGGCTAGCCACCTTTGAAATATATCAAATGTTTGATTAATGGTTAACTCACCCACAGTATCGCATCCAACATGAATGCAGCTAGACGCACACAAAACACAAGAAAACTTCACGAAACAGCTTCCGGAAGTTCCTTGGGAGAGAGAAATCGAATTTCGTCTCAGAAAAGGTTGAAATTGTTTGATTAGATCAGCAAGTATCACGTGCTAGACCCCCGTATGAAGTAACTAAAGATCTGATAAGATCAAACTTTAAACTTCATTTTTCAAACGTTAAAAGGAGCGCAGCATTTTTTTGGTCACAGTCAAACGATCAAATAAAACAACGCTGGCTTCATTTGCAATTAACTAATTACATTATAGGTTGAGTGACGAGGTCATACCAAAACAGTTAAAAGAATTTTGCAACAACACAGGCTAATAAAAAGCAACAAATATGAACGGGGTATAACGCTAATGACAACGGGAGAAAAACAGATACCGAAGGAAACTCGTACGAGCCGTGTAAAGAATTAAGGCTGCTGTGTCTTTTAAAGCAGATTTGCAGGCGTTGGGAAAGCCATAATTCATTATTGGCGACGCCAAATTTCCGCTCCTTATTTATTCAGGAAACTTGAAACCATCACGTATCGGTGATGCGGAAGCCGAAGTTTTGGTTGCCCATGCCTTTAAAGATATGACAACGATCTCCCATGCCATGGACAGGGCTGTGACTCCCATCCCAACTGTGAAGACAATCATTGCATTGATATCATAATATTCCATGGCTGCAACAATATCCGCGGTCTATACGGTCAAGTTAGCAGGGGCTTGTCAACTGGTCTGCAGCCTGATATAGCTGGGGGAAGGAAGAAACTCCAACACGGGGGAATGCATACACTTAACATGAAAACAAGTCCGCCTGATATAAGACAGAATGAAGCGACCAGCTCTGAGGGTGGCCGTGAAGGAAGAATCGAACTTGGTGGGTTGATATAGAGCAGAATATATGTGACAGCGCGTGCTAATGAGAACCCCACCAGGAGCATCCCCCACTGCGTGTGAACCATAGTCGACACCATACTATGTTGGTGGTGGGAGCTCATCATTAAACCCAACAACAAGATTATTGTTGCAGGCATAGGGTTGAGAGATACTCCTTGGGACCTTGGCGGCCTCCATTCGTCAGCACCTGACGGGTATTCTTTGTCAAGAGCAATTGGAGGTGGTCCCAAAGCAGTCTGATTTATCCAGTCACGAACTCGACGAGATTCAGCCAACATTCCGCACTGGTTGCTCATGGTCAGCCCGAGTGTTCGAAAGCATAGTTCAAAACAAGAAAACCTACCAAGCCGCCGCCGAAGAACATGATGGTTATCGAGACATGTTCAAGATCATGGGCCGTCCATGGTCCTCCCCACCCACCAAGATGCTCCAAAAACATGTTGCTGGCTCCATATAAGAAAATAACAAACGATTCTGTGAATTCGGCGGTTGGTATTCTTGATTTCCAACCTCCTACAATGGCACGTGATGGCTTCACATTCCACGCCCATCCGAAGTCTGCAAAGCAACCAAGCCACCGACCTAGAGTCAAGAATCCATACCACATGAAGATCCCGCCCTTGATGAAGTGCGCCAGCCCGTTGAAAATTTGTCGACCGCGCTAGGGGTCACACACCGGTTAGCCAACACCATGTTGTGGGGAATTTGCCAGCTGTACTTACGAAAATTCCAGTATAAACAACACCACCCGACGTAAGGGCGAAAAATCCAAGGATTAGGATTGTTCTCTCAATGATAGTGTGGATCAAACTCAATGCACTGAGGACACGCTGTGAAGTCAACTGTGGAACACGAGCTGTCAAATATCTGTCGAGAGATCCAAATGGAGATAGCCGTCGACAGCTAGGCTTATTGTTTGATTCGAGGTTTGGTATCGCCATGTCCCCAGCCTCTTGTCTGTCATGTTCAAAAGAACTGCATCCGCTACGGGGGGAATACGCGTGCTCGTCGCTGCCTTGACCGCTGTCTGCAGACCACCGAGCTTGCCGATTGGTATCCCGAGAATAGGAGTCATTTCTGCCTGAGTTGGTATCAACAGAAAGGAAAGCAACTCTTTCATATGCGTTATCCCGTGCATGGCCTTTGCCGTTGGAGTATGCGAGAAGTAGCCCCATAACAACCTCCGCAACCATGACCCATGTGGCCACCCATCCTATCTTGGTATGCACATTGTGTTCATAAAGATCAGGAGTTTGGTTACTGTATATGATGCCGCATAATACGGCAACAGCATTGATGACCAAGAAACCAAACTGAGTTGGCAACGCGAGTCGAGACTTTGATACACTAAACACGACACCTTTTCACCAAGAACAAATTCCAATCGTTAGCTACGCAACGAGCTCTCCTGGATCTCATCAAAATTATAATCGAAGATCTCTTACCTACTGGGAGGATAACGATCCAAGCTATAGCCATCAACACGATATGGGCTAGGATCGTTCCAGAATGTTTCTGGTATCTAAAATAGCTCATCAGATGGGTCGTGTCCCCAGCAGCCATGGTCGCCGTCGCCGCCGCCGCTGGTGCTACAGATGATGTCGCTTCCGTCGCTCCCGCCATATGCATTGACTCATGGCCATCACCATGCGGTAATGCGCTCGCTACCGTCGCGAGAAACAGTAGCAAGGAAGCATAGCAGGCGTGAGTCGCGAGAGGATGGGGCAACATCCGGAAGAGTAATTTGAGAGAGCACCCCGATTCGGCAGCCTAGGATGGTTTGTAGGAAAAGCTCTTCCCGTGGACAGAGTCTGATATATGACTATTTATATACACGATTTGAAACTGCAGGAGCGAATGTTGCAGCTTATGATACTCGGGGAAGGAGCCCTGGTACTCAGGAGAGGAAGCAAAAGGACATAAGGAAAGCACGAAAGAACAGGAAGCAGCGTTACGGGAGGGTCGGCCATGTGCCCTTTGTTATAAGCCGTTCTTCATGAAGATCAAGGCGGGCTGACAAACCCACGAAACGGTCGGCCGCCGGAAGAAGAGGATCCCAGAAGGACCCAAGCTTCGGAGTTAAGTGCAATATTCTTTCTGACAAAAAATGAGAAACAACTTATGACGAAATATGGTTGGAGAACCTTATGCATCAGCTTCGAGTTGATGTGCATGATAGGCTGGCCAGGCCATGTACGAGGTACGAAGTACGAGAGGCCCTTGTTCAAGCTGTCAACTTTAACGCATTTAGTTACTGACGAGTCCGCCGCGCAGTCAAGAGACGTAAGATGTTGCGCCCTCCCCCGTCTTACTGCGTATTCTTCTTTGCACAGTTCGCCATTTTCACCGCCAGGAGCACTTGGCCACACTGCTTGGACATGAAGCGCAGGCTCCATACATATGCATGGCTTCAGCTGAGTCGCGTTCAGGTTGTACCGTGGTTGCTCATTTCTCCACAGGACAGGGTGGGGAACAACATGGAAGTGGGAAGGAAAAAGCAACGGGTGACCCTCTCGCTCCCTTTGCAAGGCTCAACAAACGCCTTATTTCCACCGCTGAAATACTCATAAGCGACCAGCCAAGCGGAGACCCTTTGGCTACGACAAAACGAGTGCTCTGCACACAGGGTACGTCCGTATAGGACAGCTCGGCTTGAAGGGAGACGGGTGAGAGTAGTTGTGGGGGTCAGTGATGCTCTCCGGATGGCCGGCAACGGGATGGGAGTCATCTCGAAAATTTTACATGAACTAGTTAGTTAGTTGGGCCGATGTGACTTGGGTCGGACGAAAATTACCGACATCCCGAGGGTATTTTGGGATTTCACAACAACCAAGGTATCCAAGAAGTACTCTTTTACGTACTTGAACCAGAAAGTGACTTAAGAAGTACCTCGCTGGTTTTGTCTTTCTGGTCCCGCTTATCTAGCCGGCGCATCCGCCAGAATTATTAATTTTATACGCAGTCCAAATACCAAACAATACGCTCTGCCCGTGCTCCAGCCATTAATTATCACCTCCCTACCGAGGGTGTCGATGAATTCATCCCCCGATCATCCGATACCTCTCGCTTGTGGGATGGAGCTAATCAAGCCTCTCTTTTAACTAGTTCTCCGATTTAGCCGATGACCTCGAAAAGATTGTCTATTTAACTCGATATGAGGTATCCAGAGCTAGCCAAAGTAGGCTGCGTAGTCCAATACTTGGGGTGTTAGATTTATCATTTCGGTTGCGACCCCTCGTAACTATCATTGAATGATATATCGGTTGTATGTACCTCCAAACATTGTGCATTAAATCGCATCGTGGCCGCTTGATTTCTTTTTTATCCCTTGGTCATTTAAGTAATAATAGTATCGCAATCCCTCAAAGCCCTCAAGTAGCAGAGACCTTATGTCGAGTTATAGGATAGTTAAGGATAACTTATTAGCTAGAATATTAAGTTGACTGGACCGTCCAATTAACCAGGCTACAACACTACCCGTTGTTGTTGGCTAACTAGTTAGTCAATTGAATGTGTGAACCCTATCGAAAGAGCTACCCGACGTCGACATATTATCAACGATCTGTTTCCAGCCAAGCAGTCTTCGTCGGTTATTACATATTAAGTACTTGCAAAGCGATGTCCAACGAGTGGAGGAGAGATAGAAAGAGAACGAAGACTACTCTGTATGTTGCGAGGATACCTGGGCCTGCTCCTACTTACCTACTGTTTGTTAGGATTTAAAGTGCCCCCAAGACGTTAATATAAATAAGGTGCGAATAAACCCAAACAAACCTTTGATTTCTTGTCGATAACTAGTGATTAATCAAGGGTACCAGGTTTTAGACTTACCCGAGTGCTCTGACCACTAAGACAGTTAGAACGAAGGAATCTTATTGAAATTGAGAATCCATAGAGCCACTGCCTGTGCTCGCATCAAGATATGTCTAATAAGATTCAACCCAAAAACATGGCATGTAATGATGTACTAGATTTACTCTCCTAAGTTAAAAACATCACTGGATTGAAGTGTAGATCAGTGAGTCGAATAGTAGCCCTTTGGTAGAAAAGTATTTGAGCCTCATTCTTATTTTTGGAGAGGATAATTGTCTACAATAACAGGCGATATCTGTCTTATTCTCTTTACAAACATATGTCGTAAAACCGGACAGTTAATTCGCTACGCTTGTGGTTTGGATAAATTTCTGTCGCCTATAAGAGGGCGATGGTGAGTGAAATCTTCCTCGAAACCTCTCCAACTTAAGCCGTTTTCCACTCAACATCTGATTTATATCCAGGATTATAATCGTCCGCAATCCATTGAGCAATATCCCTAGAATCCACTAGCAGAGTGGCGACCGTATGCTCATGTTTGGCAGTATAGTTGAATATATCGTGCAGTACAGAATACTGATCGTATTTAAAGTCTCGTATAGAGTTTGATAAGGAATAACTATGAGGCAGTAGGTTTTGCTCATACATTAATCACTCTCCTTATAAACTCAGGGACACTTGTCCAGCGGCGTCAAACCGGAAATGGCATGGCTCAGGATTCACAAGTGGGAAGAACATCGCGCTTAGTTTTGCTTCGCCTGCTTCTTGAGAAATTAAAATATATAATTATCCCTGAATTTCTCAATATCCCTAAGCAACGAAAGGTATGGGATCGTTTGCTTCAAGGCGAAGCTGTTTGATGGGTATCTCTAGAGAGAGTAGATGGACATAGTGAATTTGGAGGCTCCTCGAGAGTTTTTTTAAAGTGGATTCCATTTTGAGTTTAGGTACCGCTATTAACGGCCCACCCTGGAAATACTTTATTCCTTATTTTGACATCCATTCGGGCCGGCCGGCAGGATCCTTGAGTGGTATGGACGTAACTCCCCAGTAGAATTTTCTACCTTGCAACGAACAAACAATTTTCTAGTCAAAATTAATACTGCGTCACACTTTACAATCAATAAATATCCATGAACTAATATCGATACTGTCTATATAGGTAGTGCAATAACAAGATCAAATACCCTTTGATGGGCTCGGTCAATCTTGGAAATCGAAGCATCAAACTCTTCTTTACTGGCCTTTGTCGAATCCAATCAAACATCTGCTAGGATGGAATGCATTTAGAAGAAAAACAGAAATTACCACAAACACGCTCTCCATACCAATGAACAATCCTTTGTTAGATAGCAGCGGTCCATCCCATCCTTCCGACAATTCCGCAATCCGATAAATACTTCGTACGTATATGCAAACTGTCGATCCTGCTAGAGACAGCAGAAAGAGTTTGAACTGAGAGGATGATCGAAGATGGGAATAATTTGGATCTAGCGCAGCATTCCCCAAGGCACGGATACGATTGTGGGTTCGAAAAGCGAAGTCCGCAACCAGTCCCATGAATACAGTCAATGTAATGACCTGAATCACAAGACCAGCTACCATAATGTCTTTCCCTAAGTCAGCTTGCGTCCGGTCATTGTCCCCCGCGGTGCTGGCAATTCCTCCACCTGCACCTTGGAGAGCCAGTGCAAGGATATCGCAAGGAATAAAAATTCGAGGATACCATCGTGGGCGGATTCGGGAGTTTTCGGGCCCAAAAGCAATCACGATCCGAGATAAGGTGAAATATATACCAGCGGCAAGGAACGCAGGCGCAAGAGTAAGGCAGCATATTTGAATCATAAATGGAATCTGCCTCATTTAGGTCAGTGATTCATTTTTCCATATTTACCAAGGAAACAAGGAGATTTATGGAAGAAAGATCCGGTAGCCATACCTGTTTCCATGGATTATCCCACATCAGAATTCTGCCTATATGCCCAATCGTCTCGCCTAGAGTTCCCAGGACCATGGCAATGGTGAAACCAAGAAATCGGTTTGTTGCAAGTCCTTGGATGATGAAAATGATGGCAGAGATAAAAAATAGAGCTGTAAATGTTGCATTTGCCGGCAATTATGGTCGGTACTTATACCACGAAAGAGAGATGTCACATATAGCAAAGGTACATAACTCTCTATCAAAGACCTGTTCCCGGGCCGCAATGGATGTGATTGCTGGAATAGTCCTAGTCATCTTGAAAGAGACCGTATATGTATATACTCTCAATACAATGTTAATTGCTTTTAGGTGGCTGTTTTTCTAGAAGGGAGGTTGGATTTCTGCCAATGGCCCTGGCCCTATTGCACGGTTTATATAGTGCCCCCGGAACAAGTACATGCCCGCCTGAGCAGGCCAGTGCAGAACCCACGCTCTATGGCAAGATACGAATGTCCGGGGGGAAGCAAGGGATGGCAATGCCCCTCCCGTGAGCCCCTTCATCCGTGCCAGACACATTATTATTTAATGAGCCAGGGTATTTAGGTATGGAAGATATGATTCCCCAACGGGCAAGGGCTAGGTGGGAGACTGTAAATGGGTTTGTGCAGAATCTTCCAGGGTAGTTAAATTTGGAAGCCAACGTAGGTCCTGCCGTGGCTGCGCTGGCCTGTTCCAGAATGTCGAACGGTCCAGCAGGACGTATAATCGGAGCTCGTATAGAAGGCTTCAACATTCTTTCCCTCTGCGTTTATGTTCTGGATTTTGAAGGATCTCGAATCCGCCTCACCCATTCGTCAATGGCAGCGACTTCATCACAGCCCAAATCCTTCAATGGCCAATTACGTATTTTGATCTGTTGTTCAGCCCCAGAGACTGCATGTAAGAACGTACGTTTGTTGCTAATTATTGTTGCCTAACAACAAGAACTACGAACTCTCGCATTGATAAGGTCTGATGTCCGAAACTAGTAAGAACTTGGAGCTTCTACCATGATATTTCTGCCTTGTGATGACACCGAGCCTGGTAATCGACTCCATCTAACACTTATCAAATTTTACCAGAACATTGTAATTTTGTGGGTCGAATTTTTGACCGGCAACTTTTGTACGGGATTGCTGGCACCCACGTAGAATCTCATCTGCATAGTTTCCAAGAACAGGACAAAATTCCTCAAACCAAGAATCACGCTACAGATATGTTAATTTCTTCTCTCATATAAAAAAGAAAAAGGGAAAGGAAAACACGGTCTGTATACTCACATCGTTGCAGAGGAAGATCCCACTATCCCAAGAACAGCTGATTCGACTGCACGCTCGATTTCGAACCCTACAAAGTGATGCTTGCGGAGCACGTTTGAGGTAGGCGACACCCTCCTCAATATGTTTGCGCCATGCTCTCTTGGTGTCACTGGGATCACAGATTATATCTCCCTTTTACCATGGTATGTTAGGTCATCGTTTGTATGGTAAAGGCTTTTAAATTCCTGCAAAATACACGGGCCCAGTAGGACTTACTGGAATTCGTTTTTCCAAATTAGTGCCGACTTGGTGAGCATGGCTATCTGGTGTGTCGGGGAAATCCTCCTGCTTATAGCTGGGGTTTAACTTGAGAATCTGATGAAAAATCTCTTGAATAGAGCCCTCAAGAGTCACATTTTCTCCGCCTGGTGTGACTGGCCCAATATATACCATCGAACTCGTAACGAATGATTCCTCGGTTGGGCTTGCAAGGATCTGTAAAAATTAGATGATAATTCATATTTAAATAGGGGTCTTCTCGAAATTCTACCATAATGGCGGCAAAAATAAGCGCAAGTAGGAGACTCTTGGTAACAGTCATGTTTCTAGAAGTTGAGGACAGGTGTAAAAGCAGATATGGTTTGCACTTGGGGCGCACTTGAGCACTTGAGTTGGGGGATTTGGTATTTGACTTGGAAGTGGTGGCCCCTTTTATAACAACACAACCGATTGTGCCCTCATCGGTTCACCCTTTATATTGTAAACTTTGTAGTAACTTGTGTTCCCGCATATACAGCCATCCGTCACTTTCTCACTTCCCCCTCGCGGGGAAGGTGCAAATGAATGGGTTTCAATAGAACCTATAATTCGCAGTTGGACCAACCCTCGCTGCTGGAGGTCCGAGAGTAAAGAGAATTCATTTATTACCAGTAACACGGGCATCAACTCTTCACTGGAGTCCGCATTACACGTAGCCTGCCAGACAGGTAACAAGACACCGTTCGCTAATCGCCATATGCGAACGGCTTCCCGCTGAAGCAGATTCAATTATAAACCGGGATTCTGCATTTTGCTGAGAACCACTCGGTGTTTCATCGCGCATCAAAAAATTGGGTATAGTTATATATTCGTATATCCATATAATATAGCGACTGATATTGAGAGTGGCCCCCAAGTTACGCAGATCAACCATCGTTTGCAGGTACTACTGCATCCGAATACCTCAGTCACATCTATAAATTAATACAACAGAGAGATTACCCGTTCTCCTCATCAAAAATAGGTCGCTGCTTCATATCCCCAAGAGGGCTGCGTAAAGAGTTGGAGCTGGAGTTGAGAAGTTGAGAAGCTGAAGGCGGAAAAAGGGGGAAAGACAGATGTCAAATTGACAGCAGCAGATGATGGTGATTGATTGGATCGAGCAATTGAGCGTGATGTAGTGTGTTCCTATTGCTGCTGATGATGAGCTTGGGATGAGCTTGATCAGGTGTAATTACATGCAGAATTTGCCGCCCTGTAGGTGCAAGATGACTAAGCTACATATTTGAAAACAGATTGATATCTTGGCACCTTCCAATCACGTGCTGGACAAGCGCCCGGCGCCTCCAGCTTTATCATGAAGTTAGATCAAGATGGAGAGAAAGCTGGAGAGTCGCAGGAGCAAGAGAGAACAGCTTTTTCCTCCCAGACCATACCTGAGGGATACATGCGGGCTTCACTGGAGGCAGTCCGTGAACGCCTAATCCCTCATGGCACTAATATGTACGTACAAACCGCCATTGACACCGTTATGAGATGACCCTCAGTTAACCAACTGTTATTATGACAACAATAGCAACTTTGGTCGCAAAACTGCGTCATGACCCGCGGCCTCTATACAAGCTTCCACCATATATATCGGTACTCCTTGTCCTCGTCGGCGCGATCTGGCTTCTACTGCTCCCCCTGAACGAATACTCGCGAGAAACATATATTTCAGAAAATGCTCTACTTCCCGGCCAAGTACACACTTACTTCTCTGGGAGCGAGCAGAATATATTCCGCGCATACAGACAGGAACTTGATACTGTGAAAGATCTCGATTACAGCTTGTATGTGAAATTTTCGCTCACATTGAAATGGGAGGAAATTCCCGCGAATCAAGGAATCCTTGGGCTAATCGTTCAATTATACAGCATATCAGAAAAGCTCCAATCAGTGTTTCGAGAGTCGGGACTGAAAGTTGCTACACAGAACTACGAGTATCATTCTTCTGGGAATGTGTATACCGGCCAAAATGTGTATAGTGTTATTCATGCTCCGCGTGGAGATGGCACCGAAGCAATGGTGCTGATAGCAGCATGGAAGACCGTTGATGGGGAACTCAACCTCCACGGTGTTGCACTAGCATTGACACTTGCAAGATATTTCAAACGTCCGTATCCTAAAATGTTCATGGATCTTCGGTTTTTTACTAATCCATTCTGTTTGAATAGGCTGGTCTTTGTGGTCAAAAGACATTATATTCCTCATCACACCGGATAGCAAGTCAGGAGCACAAGCATGGGTTGACGCTTACCATGACATGCATCCACCCTCTGTTCAGCCATTACCACTAAAAAGTGGAGCCATACAAGGGGCCATTGCGTTTGAACATCCTCAGAACCATAGATTCGAGTCCCTTCACATCCTGTATGACGGTGTGAACGGTCAGCTGCCGAATCTTGACCTTTTCAATACTGCCATTGCTGTTGCTCGCGGCCAGATGGGTATTCCAGTTGACTTGCAGCATGTATGGAATCATGACAATAAATACCAAAAACGTCTCCAGACTATGCTTAAAGGCATGATTCGCCAAGGACTAGGCCATGCTGCCGGGGTTCATAGCAGCTTCATCCCCTACCATATTGATGCCATCACATTTCAGACCATTGGTAGTGGATGGGAGGATGAGATGGCTCTAGGAAGATCCATCGAGGGCGTTGTCAGAAGCATTAACAACCTCCTGGAACATTTCCACCAAAGCTTCTTCTTTTACCTACTTATGCACACCAAGCGCTTCGTCAGCATAGGGACTTATCTGCCTAGCGCAATGCTTATTGCGGGGAATTTTACCATTATGGCAATCGGTCTCTGGCTTAAGAGTGGACGTCAGACTCCAAATGCGCCGCTAGAGGAACATCTCACCCCTGTTGATGGCAAATCAGGGGAAGAAAATCAAAACGCCACCACCATCGTTATTGATGGGGTCAACAGAGCTGTGGAAAGGCATCTGTCACTGCCGTTAGCCCTGGTATTGGGGTTACATTTTCTAGGAGCTGTACCCTTATACACTTTCAACAGCCTTCCTCATAATGTATGTGCATACTACGTCGTACAAGACGATTATATTTCCAGGCCCAGCTAACCGACTTCTTTTAGCTCTTATCTTATGCGGCATATATTTTTGCCGTGGCGAATATCGCCATTCCGCTCGTCATTTCTGTGGTTGTGGTTCACTTCTTACGACCTACTACCCAGCAGTTTATCCTCACTAAATCATTTTCTCTTGTTCTTCTAGGATTGTTTCTCTCTGCTCTAGCCACACTCAACTTCTCTTTATCCCTTCTCCTAGGCCTTGTCTGTACGCCACTCACTTTCATCGGCTACATGGAATCCTCTTCAACTCAAATGGGGAGGTCTAAAGTTCAGCCGCAGACAGAAGCGGAAAGAGACGCGAGAGCCCTGCTACTGATAAAAACTGCGTTTGGCATATTGCTTCTTAACCTTCTCTCCCCGACGGCTCTACTCCTTGGCATATGCACGGTTTACAATATCCCCGTCCAGCTTGTTCTGTCTGAAGCAGCATTTGGGTGGAATGTCTGGGGAATGTGGACCCAAGTTGCGGTTTGGTGCATATGGTGGCCGGCGTGGCTGGCGGGCTGCGTGCTGCATTTTTCCTCGATTTTATGATTAATACTTAGAAGAGCAACGGTTACTAATATGTATACATGAATTTAGAGTACTCATTTACCAGAAATCTTCCGTTAGTACCGGGCTGCATCGTTCATCGATGTATGCTTAGAACCACAACAGAGTAACTTATTCCACTGCTGAAACTGAGTCTCAAACAAATTGTACGCTGTTGGTATTGCAACATTCAAGTCTGGCCAGGGGGTCTCAGCCTGTGCAACACTAAAGACATGGCTCAATTTCAATTGAGGATTGGATGTTAGAAGACTAATTCAACCTCCAAGTGACCTACGTCGGGAAGGTTTGGCCTGAAATTTCCAGCTCGTACATGATAACTTTGCTACATGGCCCTCCAATGAAAACATTAATTGGTCAGTCTATCCATTGGGCTGCCTTGTGCGCTGCGTCTAAGCTGCCTCTCGACATCAACTGTGCCAACAGCTGAGAGCATAGACTACGGGGGCCTCAAAGATAAACACGAAGGATTCATATATGTGGATGACATATATCCAAGCTGAATCAACAACCCTGGATATCCTACATTGAAAAACGGGTATATATATCTCTCAGAATGCCCTGGGGCGTTTCTAATTTTCTTTCTCTCTCTCTCTCTTTCGACAAAAACAGTTGAAATTCCAAAGAACCATTTATTCGAGAGAAAAAAATATGAAGCCTCAACTTGCCCTCCTCTGCCTTGCATCGCAGGCAATCATTGTTGCTGGAGTCCCTGCTGGACTTGAAGGTGCGTTAATTGGAAGCTGAATATAGCCACCTCTCAGTTGTTCCATTGCTGAGATATTTCTCTTCACCGTCGGACATTGGCCCGGCGGAGTCAATAGTATATTGAATAGCCACGAACGACATGAAGGCTGTTAAAGCAGCGGAAGCGTCTCCCAACTGTGAGTTTATTTGCTGGCATCTTCAGAGAATTCGGCTACTCTCCTGATATCTGGTATGAGATGAAGTCAGGCTCACCGAAGTGATCGAATATAGGGTGCAATACCTGTATCGGGCTTTGCACTGGAATTACATGCTGCTCTCCCCGTCCATGGTGTATTTGGACTGGATCGTTCTGCTACTGCGGAGCGTAAGTGGGCAACGGATTGTGTACCTGGAAATATGGACAAACTGATGGCGTATATTCTGTGTCTGGCTCCCGGTCACTCTTTGAATTTCTTTCGGGGCGTGTGGATATACGCAAGGGGTTGTAAACACAGCTACAAACGTGGATGCATTCTCATGAAATCAGTATAGCTGTGAGGTTTTTGTATATCGCACAAATCAAATCAAACTTCCGTACTGGATGGAGTTCCTGAACATACTATTTTTGTACCCTACGACAACGTCATAGAATAGCTGGAGGGAAGAAATGCTATTCTACCAACATATTTAATACCGTCGGTAACATTGAATTCTTTGGTCTATTCCCGGGTAGGGCGCAGTTTAAATTACACAACTGTCGAGGGTGACGGCAAAGGCCCTTTATGCAGCCCAGACATCTTTCCCTACACTTTCAATCCAATGGCCGAGCTGGTTAACTCCAGCATCCCATTCACGTAGTCTCGTGCGCATTCCCTCGATCTGAGACATATCCAGGACCTTCGGCTGCACCCAGTGGATGTGTGCTATTTGTGCAACCTGGTCAATTGTGCCCTTCAAGAGACCCAGGCTGAGGGCTTTCATGATTAGATGTTCGATTTCATTGGGTTGTACTTTGGTCTCCTCTGATATGGTAGCAAAGGTCATGCTTCTATTGTGAGGCGGTCGGCGGAAGACCATCTCAGTGAGGGCAGCAAGAGATATCTTCTGATACAAGAATACCTTATGTTGCTGAAGCAGCTGGTTCTTATCCATGTTTACTGCCAGTACATCATACGCACTTAGGTCGCCTCGGTTGAAGGCCATAAGCAACTCTCGAAGCCAGGCATGAGGGGTACCCTTCAGCTCATCCAGGACAGGGTGAAGTAATAATTCACCAAAATTGTAAATGGTATCAGAAACTAGAGCTGCAACGCTCAAGTCGTACGCTCTGGCAACACGATGTTCCGGTGCCAAAGATTGCAAATCAATGCACGCTAGGTATAGGAGGGCATTTTTGTAGTATGAGGCGAATTCCAGCTTGGCCTATTAAATGGTTCGTCAGCAAAACTATTCCCCCCCCCCCCAAAAAAAAAAAAAAAAAGCAGACTCGTCACTACTTACATGATAGTAGTCTGCATTTACTTTGTAAAACGCTGCGTGGACTACATTCTCAACAGAGTCGAACATGTCCAGTACGGCCTGTGAAGCATCAAGATCTTTTCGAGCTCCCTCAAAGTCCTTTAACCGTAGTTTAACACTAGCAACGTCTGCAATCGCATACACGTGGGCATCTTTTGACTCTGGTTTATCAACTTTGCTGGCCAACGAAGCTAGGAAGGAGAGTCGCTCTTGGTCATCTGGTTGGAGAACATTCGTTAGCCGTCAAGCCCAGTCAAAAATATCAAGGCAACGATCCCACAAACCACTGCATTGTGTTGATGCCATCAGCCCCAGTGTTACGAATTTCAGCTGGTTTATTTTGTCTGCGAAGGTAAGGATGAAGTTTTTGAAAAAGGACAGCCTTTGGGGCGCGCTCTCCGGTAGACAAAAGTACTCTATCAGAGCATTTGTGAGCTGGTGCCATAGTTTTCGCTCCCAAAAATCTTCAACTTGTAGAAGCAGTGACTGGGATTCATCAAGAGCTTCCCCTCGTTTCTCCGCAAGGAAATCTGGAATCTTGTCAGCCTGCATGGTGACGGGTGGGTTTGGCGAAACGGCGTCGGACGGAGGGACGAGACCGAGCGAAAGGAGTCGCGGAGACGAATGGGATGCCGATATTCGAGCGTGGAGTGGTATAATCTAGTGAGTTCTGGGCTTCTGCTGTCCCTGGTATCACTATCAAAACCGCTGGAAGGAGATGGCTGTTTGTTGCGGCGTCAAGCAAGGTCGAAACGATGTTTAGAAGCCAGAGAGAGCTTGAGTGGTCCCTGCGCCCAGCCGTAGAAAGCTCTGATGAGTAAGCTTTGCTTAGTCATATCTGGCACTTCAACTTTCTTTTAGGTTTTCTCCAGATATCAAATCGAAACAACCAACAAACTCAGCATCACCACCATCATGTTCAACCGCGCTTCACGCTGCTAAAAGGAGGCAGGATTTTCGGGGAGAACTGCATTCCGCCGTCTTAGTCATGCTATTCCTGGCTGCGTACCTACACGGATATCCGGGACTGACTGCAGCCGAGGACCTCCCAAGCGTTAAGGAGCCAGAGAATGTGTCCGAGTATGTCTCCGAGGCCCTTGTGCATTCTGTGACGCATGATAGCCATTCGTGGAGAACACCTGCCCATGACTCACAGACATCGAATATAGAGCTTGAGTTTATCTGGAGGTAGCGCGGAGATGTCCAAGGAGGTAAATGCTATATAAACCATGGCTTGAGGCCCTGCATTTGTTATTTCAAGGCCTCCTTTTTTTGTATCTCACGAACAATCAATTCCTATCACCGCTGCTCTTGTTATCTATTGTTAGAATACAAACATACTTCAATACAATGCTGGATATAGCTGCGACAAATGAGGCGCATTTCAAGTCAGAATCCTGCGATCCTACCTAACATTCAAGGTCTACCAAAGGAGGGCCAGAATACTGACGACGTCTTAGTGCCGCTGCTTCGACATACGAAACTCGTTTCGCAGAAGCCCTTCGAATTATTGGCGACGAAGTTGGAGAACGCTCCAGGTGGATTTGTCCGCAATGGGGCGATACGGCTGACGATGTCAAGCCATTTAGGATGCTGGACTATGCATGCGGTGCAGGATCGATCCTAGTTGCGGCCATTAACATTATGCTAATCGTTGTATAGGCATTGCTACCTCATGTTTCGGAGGCCATTGGAATTGACATCTCCCAAAACATGGTTGAAGAGTATAACAAGAACATTGCTGCCCTGGGGTTACCAGCAGACAAAATGTTTGCTAAAAAGGGAAATCTGCTGTCAGATAAGCCGTCCGAGGGATTCTCTGAGCCAGAATATTTTAATTTCAATCTGGTAATCATCGGGTTTGCGCTTCATCATTTCAAGTCCCCTGACCTCGCCATGAAGAGGCTTGTTGAAAGACTCGCACCTGGCGGGATCTTGGTAGTGTTGGACTTCATAGAGCACTCACTCGAAGTTGAACATGGAGTTACGGCATCTGGTTTTGGCCCTGACCTAAGACGACAATTTGAAAATGCCGGTGTTGGGGACGGGTTCGATTACGTGTTACCAGATAGAGGAGTCATGCATGGAAAACCGCCTAAGGAGCTGCGGTATTTCCTTGCTCGTGGGGAACGCCCGAAGAGTGTCACAACACAGAGCTAGCTATTTAGAGGCGTTCTGCCTAGTCCAATGCCAATAATTTTTGAGCTGTTTAGTTATCCCCTCCCTATTGGATCATGTCCTTTCGAATTTTCTTCTAATTCCTACTTTGCACATCCGTGAAATTTGAAGCTGTGGCTCTAATTTTCAACGACAATCCTACCTTTCTGGAAGGTGATTCTCGCCGTCTAATTGCCGTTTTTTATGATCTCTGCACATTTTTCACCAATTCCGTAGGCCGGCATCTGGTTGTGCCCCCCGTGCAGCGTGGGCATGACACTGCAGTCTGCAACTCTCAAGCCAGCAACGCCTCGCACACGCAGTTTCTCGTCGAGGACCGCATTTGGATTATCTGATTTACCCATGGCACAAGTTCCGCCAGGGTGATAGCCTAAGCCCGATTAAATAAGCATGAACATACATTTATATGGCGTAACAGTTGATAACACTTACAAGTTGTTCCATGCTCTTTGACATAAGGTATCCATTCATCTCTGGTCTTGAAGGTGTGGTGCTTAAGTTCTGGAGGCCAAGAACCCTTGATAATATCCTTCGTCCCAAGTCCCTCAGTGAGGATCTCATTGCCCAACCTGCAGGCCTCAGTAATAACGAGCATATCAAGCGGGTCATCAAGGTAGTTGCAGTCTACTGCAGGCGGATCAAGAGGGTCTGTTGATTTAAGAGTTACAGAGCCACGAGATCTCGGACCAAAGAGTTCGGCGATAAAGGAGAAAGTATGGCTGTTTGTTGGGAAAATATTGTAGTGCTTCGGTCCACCATAGCATTCGGTGTTGAATAGCTCAATATTTGGCTGGCATGGGGCGAGTCCCATTGGGTCTCTCCCTTCCTCGCGCGGTGCATTTTTCCAGGCCGGGACATCTGCCAGGAGATCATCAACACGGGCAAAGGCAAAGACTCCAAAGGGGAACGAGGACAAGAAACCCGACTTGTGTTCTTTCCACTCGGAGTAAGACTTTTCGAAGGCGCCCTTGTGATAGACGAGATGGTCGTTTGTTAGACCTTCCTCAGTCTCATAAAAGATAGCTACAATCTAATGATGTTTTAGCGGGTGGCTTGAAAAGCAGCTAAAGATTGGCGGGAGATGACATGTAGGGAGTATATTCATATTTCCTTTTGTTTTTTCCAGCCCAGGGCGCGATTGTACGACTTACGAGATGGTCCATTAGATTCTTGCCAACACCAGGGAGGTTGACTTTGCAAGGGATACCATGTTTATCGAGTTCCTCTTTTGGCCCAATTCCAGATCGCAAGAGAATAGCTGGGCTGCAATAGGCACCGCCACTAACGATCACCTCCCGTGTCGCTTGGAAAGTTCGATGCGTCTTGTCGGCGGTTGAGATGGTTGCAACTCCTGTAGCCTTCAAACTGCCTTCACGAGGCTCAATAATAACCTTATCAACAGAGGTATTGCACAGGATAGTTACGTTATCCTTGCGATTGCCTTTGGTAAGGTAGTCAGCAGCAGTTGATCGAAGCCCCTCATGTACAGTCCTTACAACATGGCCGCAGCCATGAGACACTTCGCCGGTCGAGAATAGGTCCCCCTTGTATGGTATGCCTTTGGAAATGAACGAATCCAAAATCCGCTTCGATATCGGTGCAAGATCATGGGGTTCTGTATGAATGGGCCCTGAAGTTCCATGAACACCTTCTGCGCTTTCCAGCCATGGCTTCGGATGGTATGTTTCCGCCTTACGTATGTGTCAATAAATGTTAGCCGTTTACCTCCTTTCTTTTTCCCTGATTATTCTCGTCTTCCTTGGAGGCATGTAAAAAAAATCAGGTAGAACACACCTTTGACATGCACTTGAAGAATTCTTCTCCGGTCCAACCCTCAAGGCCCCAATCATCATAGTCCTGTTTGCATCCACGGATGCACAAGGTGCCATTACATCCACTACAGCCGCCGAGGAACCGTCCTCTGCTTAGCTTGATCTCCCTGCCGTCCACACCTGGCATTGGATTGGTGATAATATTCCAGTCAGTCTCTGAGTCGAAGTTGTTCAACCAGCTAGGACTCTCTGTTAGTATGTATGCATGACTGCTTCAGGAGCGCGGAAGGGTCTGTATACCCTCCCACCATATGGACATTTTCTAAATCTGCACTATCAGGCCCTGCTTCGAGGACCAATATTCTGAGGTTTGGGTCCTCTGCAAGCCGCGCAGCGACAACACAGCCCGAAGTGCCTCCCCTAACATCCAAATGTCAGCATTTTACTCCGTACCAGTCAGAGCTATTGATGGCCTTCCATACCCGCATATAATGTAGTCGTAAATTGAACTCATGGCTAAGTAGCTAGCTATTTAGCACTTTATTTCGCTGTCCGCTCTTTTCTATTCAACCCGCAAGGCGATTGTCAAATGCTAGCTTCTGTTTTTTGCAAATTTGACGGGTTTCTGGATGCGATTGAGGTGTGAAAAGTCGGTCTTCACCCCGCGCCGGAGCAGCAAACCCACTCCAAGATCTCTCTCAGAAGTTAGCATGACGCTGGCAGACCAGACAGGGTTTGTTGATTGGCTGGCCAGTTGCTCTCGGGACGCTGTCAGTTCTTCCCTTGTGTGAGGAGATTATTCTGGTACCCCAGAAAAGGCCCCATTGAACTATCGGAACTAGTAACTATAGGGAGATCGACAGCTTTTCCACGCTAGTTAGTTTGTAACTGAGGTGATGCTACTTGTGAACCTCGTATTATTTTGGCATGGGTGATGCCCTTCCCGCCCAGAAAGGACCGTCAAGGGGGGGAACTTCGAGGATGGTTCTCACAAGTCGCGGCGGAAAAAGGTATCCTCAATCTCGTAAACTTCGTAATTATCGCTAACCAAAGGGCGAACTAGTTAGTTATCGGTTGACGTCTGACCATGCTGGCAACCAGGCGCTACTAATTATTTGGTCTCGTGGATGAGCGAACAGTTCAAGATCGCTCACTCGCACCGCTTGCGCTCCAGGCCAATAGAGAGGAACTCTGGTGTAGCTAGCCTCTAGGAAGGTTGAATCCGAGTCTCCTCTCCCTCTCTCTCTCTACCGATCATATTTTTGTTGCCCATTTTCATGCTGGCGGCATGCACCATATATGTGGCATCCGCGCCGTTTCCAAGACGGATGATGTTCCTTTTTTCGCCCCCATGAAGCACCCGTCTTCAGCGATGATCGATCGGCGATTTGTCTGCCTCTAATTTGATACAGCGAATATCCACTACTTCTTAATTCACCCAGAAGCGAGAGATAACTCATAGTACCCCTCGTAGTTGGTGTTGGGACTCTGTCTGCAACTGGAGACGCTCGGAAATGTTGCCACTAAATAGCTCCAATTGATGCTGTTGGGTTCACAAAGTAGCTCACTAACCAAGGTTAAGGTTAGTTACTTTGCGACATGTTGATGAGAGGCACTCGTCGATAAACAAAAAGTCCTTCGTACTCCGTACGGAGCACATTATTATTGCTTTTCCGACGATCGAAGCATGGAAGTGGCCCTTTGATATAATAATAGATCAATCAGCATAGCGATTGATGGTGTCGCTTGACAGTTTAAACTCTTCTCTGCACATAGAAATATGGCCTTCATATTGACGAACAGGGAGTAGCTGTTTGAAACAGTCGACTTTGGACAATGAGAAGAAGGTGGCTCAATCTTCCACCAAAGTCACTGTGCAAGGCTTTTCCCCTGGATTAGTTATAGAGAGCGAGAAGCGAAATGTGGGACTCAAAATCAACACCGTTCAAAAATGAGGCATGGACGGAGTATGGAATTGGAGTTGCGGTCATCTTGCTGCGAATAGGCGCCAGGTTGAAAATTGTACGTTGGAACTGGCATGGAGATGACTTTATCATCATCCTGGTGCTGTTGTTGTGGTCGGTTAGTAGTTTCAAGACAAACTGTTCCTCGTCGCTCTCCCCTTCTAGACCGCGTTCACAACAGACAACTAACTGTCAAGTCAGGGAGAGCTCGCCATGCTGGAATTAATAGGTATGACATCGTGGAATACCTATTGCACTTGATAGCTCGCCGACTAAATCTCCTCGCGCAGGACAAACTGGAACCAATATCGGCCTGTCGGATGCCCAAAGAGCTGCTCTTACCCCGGATGAAATTGCAACATTGGAGTTTGGCACCAAATGCAACTTGGCGGGCTGGCTGATGTATACAACTCTCATCTGGTCTCTCAAAGCATGCATGCTATTCTTTTATGCCCGATTAACGTATGCTCGCGACTTTCTTCCCCCTTCCATGAGCAATATCAAAGACGAAAGCTGAATCTTCTCCAGGATAGGTCTATACAAGGAGAGGATGGTCAAGATTGCTGCCATAATATGCGCATGCACATATGTCATCAGCATGATAACCATCCTAACACACTGTCGTCCTATCGAAAAAAACTGGCAGGTCAATCCAGACCCTGGAGGTAAATTCGACTTCCCACTGAGCGGTAGTACATAGTCCATTATTGCTGAACTAACAAATATAGACCTTTGTACCCTGGGTATTCCGAACTACATTACAGTAGCGACAACGAATTTGCTGTGAGTATTCCGGTGAATAAAGAAAGGATCCAAACTGAGCATCACATAGCACGGACATGCTTCTTCTTTCGATCCCATTACCGCTTCTGGTAAGGGTTCGGATACCGCTAGCACGGCAAGTTCTCCTCCATGTTCTAGATACGGTATCCATGAGGCTAATGCGTTATATTTAGAAAGATGATCATTGGGCTCTTGCTCTGTGGAGGCCTCTTTATCATGGTCGCAACCCTCCTCCGTTGTATTTTGTCCATCCAGTCCATCCATGGTATCAATATCAGCACTATTTGGGCTATAAGAGAAAGTGTATGTTCTCATCCTCAGCGCAAACGTACTATGCCTTCAGCTGCCGGCTGACGGAACTTCAAATGCTGACTTGATAATCTTCTAGTTTGTTGCCATTCTTGCTATCAATGCGCCCTGTATAAAACCAATATTCAGCCCCAGGGCCTGGACGATTACAAGCGACGACTCCTCACCTAAAGATAGCGAGAATCCATCTTCGATGGGGACAAGCAGTCATCAACTCAGCAAGATGTCTAAGTCATCCCGGTTTGACCAGTTATCTGTTCTCAGGACGGTCGACGATCACTGTAGTGAGGAAATATCACTTCCACACAACCAGGCGCAGATGGGATTTGCTAGCCAGGTTACTAACAGTGCGCGCGGGGCCACTGCGTCTTCAGAGGACCAGTCCCTCGAGATCAACCGCTCTGCGCACGGAGGCATTCATATCACTACGACATATGAGGTCACTCCTTCTGAACCTTTCGAAAAGAGCCACAAGTATGAATTATGATACTACCGTCCTTGTAGGCATAAAAGGGTCCATTTTTTTCATTTGTACAACACGGAGTTGGTTTTCGTTTGGTGGCCTATCGCACGTTTATGAGGATCTGTATCTCCAAGTTACGAAAGGCGGATTTCTTCATTTCTGTACTGTCTCGCGGGCGTATGAGCTTGGGCCTATGGGGTATATCCTGCGGTGGAGTGTATTGGTATCGCATTTCTTTTCTAAAGATTCTTGGCGTTCAAGGAAGGATATTGTTTTGCTTGGTGCTATTCCGTCCCGATCTTCAGATGCATTAGTTCATAATGCATGTTTTACGCATTGGTGACATTAGCCCTCGGCTAGATTCCATCGCAATGTACAGAGTAGACAAAATAAACTAGACAGGCAGTAACGTCGGTTGCCTGTGGTTAGTCTATTCGCCACTTCAACCACCACTGTGGTAATATTATTAGCTATCGTCCATATGATACTTCATAAAGTTCGTTGACCTTAAGTAAGAGGTGAATGGATCAAGCCATTCCACTTCAGACCACAGATAGGCTAAATCACTTCTAACCTATGGTGACTGACTTATGGCTGATGGCAATGTTTGGCACACCTTCTAGAGTAAGTAAAATGCTCCGATTGACCTATATTTAAATAGTGATCAGTAAAAACCCAAGCCCAGATTCCCAGGTTCTTGGATTCACACGGAACGCTTGGGCCTCACGGAGAGGTTGAGTTGAAGAGCATATATCAACTTCGGACCTAAAACAAGGCCCCTATGTCCTGCTATTGGCTCTATGGAATGTAATGGCCTTGGAAGTCCCCACCGTTCTACCAGTACGGTTGTTGGACAAGCAGTGATCTCAAATTTTATCTCTGCTTTACTGTGAGCTGGTTGCTAGTTGCCTCTAAGTTGGGGACCATGTCCAAGGGCATTTGGTGGCCGCAGCTCCTTCGTACTCAAAGTTGTACCGCATCTCTGACTGGGCAATCGGAATCGTTCGCCGAGGACCAGTGGATGGAAGGTTCCACCTTAATCACTGCGTCGGATGTCCGTCAGATATCTGGTACTCGTCAACGACAAGTATATATGAAAAATGAATCCCTGTAAAATCCCCATCGTGAATACGCAGATTTATGATCGATCTCGAACGTTGAATTCTTCCCTCGGGCAATTGTGAGGTCTTGTCTCCTCGTACAGAGGTGCGAAGACCTGTCTTTTGCGAAGTGGCTATTCCGTAGTTATCCTGTCATCCCATATACACGCGTGAAACAAAACCCCGTCTGTAAATATGACGATATAGCATGGCAGTTAAAACACGCCTAGCGGGTGTCTGGAGGATGACATAGATGCCGTAGACAATGTTAGAGAACAGGAGATGTCGTCAAAAGAAGTTGAAGACAGGCGGAACCGTCGATGTAATTCGTGTTTCTCTATTGGATAGGGCAGCGTTAAAGCGGCAAGGTTTATTGCCGCATCAGGCTTAGCGTCGGCTTCAGGCTCTCCCATCAACAACCAGCAATTTATCAACTTTCGAGAAACGACAAAGACAAGCCATCGTCGGACTCCCCTGATATCGCAACCCTCTCGACCGGCCCGCGTCTGTGGTGGACTATTTTGCTCTCGACGGGCGTTAAATGGTTCATTGACCAGGGTCACCATGCAGAAGTGCCGCGCCGTGCAGAGCGCCTTGAGCCCCAAGGCCGCCCTCCCAATATCGGCTCCCGTGCGAGCTCAACCTCACATCCAGCGCAGGAACATACAGGATGTCTTCATTACCCGGACTGGATCTCCAATTATAAAGGTGCAGGGCGGACGGTATGTATTCTCTAGGCCTAGTGTGGCGCCAATGGCAACGGAGGGAAGGGGGGCACTTGCTAACGTCGGAATCGTCACTAGGTCGTCTCTCGGAGGTATGCTTGCGAACAACATATATGCAATTGGCAGTCCATAGATACTAAAAATCATATCAAATTTCCAGGGCACACTGCTACAGTTTTCGGCGCAACCGGTTTCTTGGGTCGTTATATCGTGAACAGACTTGGTATGGGGAAACCGCATTACGCCTGGATGGGATGGATTGGCTGATATTGGTATTTTCACAGCGCGTCAAGGATGCACCGTTATCGTTCCATACCGAGAGGAGATGACCAAACGACACCTAAAGGTTACTGGAGATCTGGGCAGAGTTGTTTTCATGGTATGCATGCGAAATACTGCGATTGGTATATACTCTTTGCTGAACGACAGTAACAGGAATATGACCTCCGCAACACCCAATCAATCGAGGAGAGCGTACGCCATTCTGACATTGTCTACAACCTGATCGGCCGAAACTATCCCACGAAGTAAGAATCCCCAGTACGCTGAACTAACATTATCACGATATTAATAACCTGGTATAGGAACTTCTCTTACGAGGATATCCATGTTGAAGGAACAGAACGAATTGTGGAATCTGTTGCCAAATATGACGTTGACCGATACGTCCATGTTTCCTCCTATAACGCTAGTCTTGACTCCCCTTCGGAATTCTTCAGGACCAAGGCTCAGGGTGAAAACGTTGCAAGATCCATTTTCCCCGAGACTACTATCGTCAGGCCAGCCCCGATGTTCGGATTTGAGGACAGGCTTCTGCACAGACTTGCCGGAGTTACCAACATCTTCACTTCCAATCACATGCAGGAGCGATACTGGCCAGTTCACGTAAGTTTCCCTCTAGCATATTAACAGAAATCCCATTTCTGACTGGATCATAGGCTATTGATGTTGGTCGGGCTCTTGAAATCATGCTCATGGAAGAATGGACCACTGCCCAGACCTTCGAGCTCTACGGTCCCAAGAACTACTCTACCAAGGAGATTTCTGAGCTTGTTGACCGTGAAATCATCAAGAAGCGCCGGCACATCAACGTTCCAAAGGCTATCATGAAGCCTGCTGCTTACTGGTTGAACAGACTCCTCTGGTGGCCCATCACATCTGCTGACGAAGTTGAACGGGAATTCATTGACCAGCAAATCGACCCAACCGCGAAGACCTTCAAGGACTTGGGAATTGAACCGACTGATCTCAACACCCTTACTTTCCACTACTTGGTATGCATTTTAAAGCCGTCCGTAACCCTTGAGATTACTACTAACTTCCCAATTACAGCTTGGATACAGAAGCTCCCAGTACGCAGATCTACCACCAGCCACCGAGCGGGAACTCAGGGAGGAGAGAAAATACCTCCACGTCCTGGACTCTCAATAAACTGGTATTATACCATAGTTCTTCTTGCATTTTTAGATCTTGTATGTATGTACACACAGTGTCTTTCTGACGCCCTCAAATTTCTTTATCTTGTAACTTGCACATTCCAGTTAGTTCATGCACGGGTCACAAATGGCACCCCCTCTAGTAGACTATGGCTTCCAAGTCCTTGCGTTCTTCCCTAAATGCTCATCTCTATCCCGCCTGAGGACCGGTCAATGGTCGCAGGCTATCTACTACAAATATGGACCTAACTCGCTGAGGGCCGGCATTCCATTATCGCTTATCACGTGCTGAGCTCTTCCATCAGCATGATGTATTCGCAGGGCGTAGCTCCCTTGGGCTCCAGAAGAGCAGCATCATCAAGGCTTTCGCCTGTATCAACAGCCAGCCTCTACTGCCTATATCCAGACAAATAATCGATGGAATCCTTGGGCACACAAGGTTCAGCTAAAGGCCTTGGTTATCTCTATCAATCTCCCAGTCCAGCTTGAAAGCGACAACTTTAATCCTTTGGCCCGAAACCTTCATTGCGATACTTATACTACTCCTAGCCATACAGATGGAGTGCCATCCGAGTGACCGTCCTTTAGACAGCGAACTCGATGTTCTTTTTGAAAGAGGTGTTAAGGATGAGGATACCTGTTGTGCCGTTTGTGGTGTTCCGATAATTGTGGTGAGTTGGATTTTATATCAGTATCATAACTATGTTGTTCCATTCGCTAACTACCAATCTATCTTATGCAATTAAAAAGGCCCTGGCCAACGCGGGCCGGCTCCAACATAATAATTACAGGTTATCTATCTGACACTAATTAATGACTTTGCGGCTGCTCAACATCTTGAAAGATAACAAAATGCTCACGAATATCTCAACTTCTCTTTCCGTAACTCAGTATGCGTTCCAGAGCACACTATTCATTATCGCGCCCTTATAGTCTCTGTCCGCCATATTTGATACTGCAAAGGTTCGTTCCTTGTGTCAGGATGTCAACTGCTACAAGTCGGTTGTATGAATGTACCATCGATGTCGAGGATCCAAACGGTTATCACACGGGACGATACTTTCCAGTGATATTAGGGAATGAGTTCAAGGGCGGTAGATACCGTGTTCTGCATAAGCTTGGATGGGGTGGATTCGCAACTGTCTGGCTGGCGAGGGATAACCTGTATAGTTGGCTCCGTCTTTGTAACGGGAATGACAGAGCCGGAACTAAATGACAAATAGGACCTGCTCCAATGTGGCCGTGAAGATTATCAATATGAACGATAGCTCCCAAGAGTTCAAAGTTCTACACCACCTTCAACATTCCAGCGTTGCCCAGGCAAATGTTGACCACCCAGGTCGTGCTTCAGTGCTCCAGCTCCTTGACCACTTCGAGCTCGCAACTCCATACATGGGTTTGGTATTCCCGGTCATGGGCATGGACCTTCGGTCTCGGATAGACGCCCAACGCGGACAACGCTTGCCAAAGCAGGCTGCGTTAAACGTCGGTTACCAAGTAGCCCTCGGCCTGGACTACCTCTGGAAATGCGGCATTGCACATGGAGGTAAAGCATGCTGCTACCCTATAACTTGAAGAGAGCTGTTACTCATAACTATAAAGATTTATATTCTCAAAATATCCTCTACTCTGCACCTGCTGTATCTCGAATATCGGAAGATAAGATTATGCCTTACTTGGGGAAACCGGTGACGGGCAGGGTTCGAATGACAGACGGCCAAAGCCCTCCGCCTTCGATGCCTCCTTATTTGGTCCGGCCAGCTTCAATCCGCGGTGACGATATGGATGTTAAGATTGCTGACTTAGGGAACGGTAAATATTCAAATCTGTCAATTTTTTTTTTTTTTTTTTTTTTTTTTTTTTCAAGGTAACTAACACCCACACAGCATTCTTTCACGAGAACCCACCAAGTCGCTTGTCCACTCCCTGGCATGTGCGCGCTCCCGAGTCGGTCTATGCGCAACCTCTGGATAGGAATGTCGATATGTGGAGTGTTGGCTGTTTAGTCAGTATCTAGCTGCCTCAAAAAGGTGTGAGAAAACTGCTGACAGGAAGATTTACAAGTTATTTGAAATTATCACTGGAAGGACATTCATGGATTCATTCTTAGCAGACCGGATGGACATGATCGTTGGCTTGAAACGAGTCCTTGGACAGCCGCCATTAATGTGGCGTGATGCCTTGGAAAGCAATGTTCGAAATATGCTTGATAGTACCCCCGCCCGAGATATGGGATTCTATCAGTACCTTGAACTCAACTACAATCAGGATGACGCTAAGCTCTTAGCTCTCGACGGCTATGAAGACGAAGAAGAATTTCCCATCGAAGAATTCGAGAAGCTGCCGCCAGAGTTTACTGAGACAGACCTGGTGTCTTTGACGGAGATTTTATCTAGACTGCTCAGTTATGAACCTCAAGGGAGAGGTACCCCAGCGTCTCTACTCAGATCTCTTTCTCGCCTGGATAAGTGACATGATTTGACTGCGTACTGGGGTGTTGTGATATAAGCAGGCACCGGGTGTCATGGCAGTAGACACAACAGCATTACACTGGTGTTGATAGCAGTGGGTGTGCTAGTCGTCGTTCACAGAGATGATGAAGTCCATCGATCCCGAAGAAGCCTGATAATACACGGGATACAATGAAGACGTAGCTATTAAAAATATCTATATAATCATGTAACTGGCACTGTTTAGTGGCTTCCGAGGTACCGCGGTCAAGCTTAACTAGTTATTATTACATTAGCCTAACTAATATCTACTTACCAAACATTGATCTTTCTTGCAAGTTAGTTACATATGTATCCGCCAGATTTTAATCATGTCTCTATTACCTGCTACCAAAGAGATCCCGATATATTTCCTTAAAACAAAATCATCTCCTCATGATGGCTACGAGGAGTACTTTTCGCCGTCCAAAGGCTTCAAGCCGTGTTTCATTCCAGTCTTGGAGCACAAATTCAACCACAAGAACCTACAAAAGGTGAAAGACTTGATCCTCTCGGGTGCCGTGGCTAAACAGTATGGTGGGATAATATTTACTAGCCAGAGAGCAGTTGAAGGGTTCTCTAGGATGGTACAGGATGAGGTAGGGAGTAGGTGTCGGCCTTCTACACTGCTGAATATAGGACCTGGCGGCTAACAGAGGCACTCTCTCGCTCGGTAGTAGAAAACCACACCATAACCCTCTCTCACTCTCTGTCGTTTTACTCCGTGGGCCCAGCAACGTATAGGTCTCTCAAGTCGCTGTGTGAAGTCTACTTCCCGCATTCCCGGGTTATAGGCGAAGAGGCTGGCACTGGAGAGAAACTCTCCGGCCTAATTCTCGCCCATTATAACGGTCTACGGCGAAATACATCCGATGAAAATGAGTCTTCAGGAGGTATAAGGAAGAAACTACCTCTTCTTTTCCTTGTTGGCGAACAGCATCGCGATATAATACCGAAGACACTCATGTCACCGTCTCTTGACGAAGAGGAGCGCATTGGAGTTGTCACAATGGTTGTCTATGAGACTGGAGTCATGGAGAGCTTTGGGCAGGATTTTGTAGCAGCTCTCGAGAAGGAGGAACAGGCTAGTAAAGCCAATATATCTGCGGGAAAGATGAGCCCGCATAAACAGTTAATATGGGTTGTGGTATTCTCACCTTCAGGCTGTAAGGTAATGCTACAACATTTAGGACTCCTAGAGGAAGATCAACCGGGAGAACATACGTCTTCAGTACAACCCCCTGGAAAGAATAGGACATCGAGCAGATGGCCAAGGTTTGACTGTCGAATTGCAACCATTGGGCCGACTACGAGGGACCATCTGGTTTCCAATTTTGCGGTCCAGCCGGACGTTTGTGCTGAGAAGCCTTCCCCGGACGGCCTGTGGGAGGGAATTGAACCTATTATAGAAGAGTGGAAAAGGTCTAGAGATCAAGACAGATGACCGACCTACCCAGAAGTCACCAAATATAGATCATTCATTTCCGAAGATCCATTCATTAAACTGCTGGGCAAAAGACGGTGTAACATTATGTGGCTATGGAAGATGATATCTCAAAAACAGCATCACCGACAAACTATCTATAAAACGAGGCACTAATCAAAATTCAAAAGCATATAGACATTGATTCAAGACTGCAATGATATAGGCTACTGTCAAAGATGGCGGGTTTCCCTAGGCCCAGCCATTTGTACCTTAAATCACACGCTGCGTGTGGTTTCCACATTTTTCTTTTTCAATATGTGTAGAAAGAAAAAAAAAAAATGGGAAATAGGGGTGGAGAGATTGTTAGTTAGATATTGCAAGTAGGAAATGGAAACGAAATGTCAAGCGGGGAAAACAGGAACTCTAACGCATGATTTCTTCGAATATAAGGACTATGGTCACAATACGTTAGTTAGATGTAAGGTGTAATAGGTGAAAGCGGGGATACGACGTACGCTTGAGCTGCTCCTTGCTCAGTGTGTCCTTATCCTTATCAAAATCAAAGAACTCCTCTGGGATGGGATCCGCAGAGGGTTCGTCCTCTGGGTCATGGTAGGGTTCCAGGTAAGGGTGACGCAGTGCTTCTTCAACTGTGATTCGCTTGACAGGGTTAAAGGCAAGAAGTTTTTCCAATAGATCTAATGCCAGATCAGAAGTCCTGGGGAATATTGCTTTCAGTGCAATCTTTTTCTTGAATGGTAGGGAGCGAATATATTCTCGTGCACGGCGGGATTTGATTCCGTAATAATCCTCCATCGTTGGAGTTCCGAGGATGTCCAAAATGAGGGTTAATTGGTGGTGGTCTAAACATTATTATTAGCCAATGGAATAAGAGGTATCGGGGAGATAGAGCAAGCATACAGTCCTTTCCAGGGAAGAGGGGTTTGCCGCTGAGCATTTCAGCGAGAATACAGCCCACGCTCCAAACATCAATGGCTTTGGTGTATTCTTTGAATGTTAACATAATTTCTGGGGCACGATACCAACGGGTTGCAACGTATTCAGTCATGAATCCGGAGTTGTCGTCTGTCGAGGCAGCAGAGCGAGCAAGTCCAAAGTCGCAAACTTTCAGGTCGCAGTTTGCATTGAGGAGCAAGTTGGACGGTTTCAAATCACGGTGGAGCACATTGGCAGAGTGCATGGCCTTGAGTGCTCTTAGAGTCTGGTAGATGAAGTACTGGCAGTGGTCGTCAGAAAGGTCTTGGGTACGGATGACTCGATGCATGTCAGTTTCCATCAATTCCTGCGACAGTGTGTTAATATAGTTTCATGCAACGATATATTCCCATATGAATTAACTCGTACCTGAATAAGGTAGACTTCGGTGAAACTCTCAAAGTTGCGGGGTTTCTGAATATCAAGGATGGATATAATGTTTTCATGATTGAAATATCTAAGTAGTTTCATCTCTCGTAGAGTGCGAAGACAGAACATGGAGTGGTCGAAAGGTGTGATCTTCTTGATAGCAACTTTCTGGCCCGATGGCTTGTGCACAGCGGAGCTAGATAGATACGGGGAGCAATTAGACACGGTTATCAAGTATTGAACGCGTGGGAGGGTTCAAGAATTACCAGACAATTCCGTACGCTCCCTCGCCTATCACATCCTGGATATCATACTGGTCAGAGACGTTGAAGGATATCTTCCTCGAGCCCCCGTTGGGAGCTGGTTGAACCATGGTGTCTCTTCCTGGATATCGGCGTATAGTGGTAGGTATGAAACAAAGCTATCTGGCGAAGATAGACATTAGCGGCGGAACGGTTTCAGGACGAGATAAAGTATGCGAGCAAGTCTTTGGGTCTATGGCTCAGAGGAGGAACGAAAAGTGAGGAGAAGAGGGGGAACGATCTGTGATGAGAGGCCCATGTATCAGCATTCAAGTGGTCTCCTGAATAAGGGGCTTCCTATTCATTTGCGCCTGAATAACACCACCACCGGCCCGGCATGAAACCGCGAGGAACTCCAGCGTCACTTACATTTGAGAGAGTAGAACTGTGTCGGCTTCTCCCCCTTTTTCTTACGCCCTCAACCAACCACCCAGTGCGACCAGGACCGGGCTGTCCTCCGAGTATAGAATGGGAGATATAGGCACCGTGACGTACCGTCTGGCCTAGCGCGGGGCGAGCAGCTATAGTCGGCCTTTAACCCTTATCTCTCCCCCAAAACAGACCGTTCTGTTCCAACGATCGAGCAGACAGACGAGACGGTTACCGGCTTGATTCACGCGTTGCCGCTTGGTATCCGGTCGATCTGCGAGTTGGCTGGCAGGCTGTTTCGTTAAAACTAAGCTGGTGGGATAGGCAGTGGTTAGACCTCGACTCGACTCCAGAGGCAACACAAGGTTGCAGCAACACGGATGACCACGACGCCGACGGGGTAAAAAAAAATAAATAAATAAAAAAAAGACAGTCGAGACGATGCGCAACAGAGGCACAGCAACGGCGCTGTTTACCGTGCCGACAGTCTGCCTTATAGGACGGGCCGGGGAGGACGACGAGAGGGAGGCTGCTCTTGTTCGCCCAAGATGTGATGAAATGTGATGGACTGAGGGGTAACTTAAAGCTTACAATGCACGGAGTGACTCGCAAAGACAGCGCGGAGAGGCGCAGGAGGACTCGAGCTCGTGCGGCCAGGGACAGAACGGGAATCGAGAGAGACGGCCGTCTTCTGTTGCTATATCAACAATCGTTGGCCCGGTCGACTCGTTAACTAGTTTAATAAACTGGCCCCTCGCCGTGAAACCGGCGGCTAAAAGGCGCTTTCTCAAACGCCAGCAACATCCCGGTCGAAGGAAAAAAGGGGGCCGGCGGTTACATCCAGCTTCGACCACTCCCCCCCCAGCCAGCCAGTCCGGAGGTGCAGCATGCGATGCAGTGACAAAGACGGCCGTTTTTTTCTATTCGACGCAATGCAGTTTGGTTTATTTATAGGACGGTCACCGCTGAGGCCAGGATGAGGACGCGTTTCTCCCAGTGATCACTTGTCCAGCCCTTGTTTCAGGCATGCTATTCGCCCGCTATTCAATACAGATCGCTCGTCGAGAGAGCTGTTCTTTAGCTCCCGGGTGACGTCTTCCCTTGCTATTGAGAGCTGCTCTCGGAATAGTGTCTGCGTTGGAAGTTGGATCAGCCTGCTGTCTGGCCTAAAGCAGGTCGTGGAGATGTTGTTATCCGTGATAATAATACATGGAGATGATGATTACGATGTCCTTTGAGATACAAACTACCATACTCCGTATACCGATTATACCCAGGGGCAATCCGGTGATAGCTTAACTATGTGACAGTGTTTATACTTGGATCTGACCGGATAAAGGACTCCAGGGGAAATGAACGAAAGACATGGCATGGCTAGAAAGAGCCTCCAGGCCAACATATATATTCAGCTAGTCATACAAACGAGCATGCTATATGTAGAAATCTCAGCAGATACATTTATTATTACCTTTAAGATACATAATAATAAACAGCTATCAAAAGTTCAGGGGCTGGATGTACCAAAGAAGATCTTATATTTAGTTTTGTTTGAACACTTTAGCCTCGCATATTATTATCTGGTGTTAACGATGAAAAATAGCGAAGACACAAAAAAAAAGAAGACAGTCAAAACCAACCCGTCTAGTACTGAGATGCATTTACTGAATGACCTATTAATAGATGTTAGCTGCATGGCCAGATTCTTAAAGGAGAGGGAGGGAGGCTTACCTTCTCTCGCAACAAGCCCATCCACTGCTGCAGACTGACACTCTGGTCTGCGCGGTCCTCTACCATCATAGACTGTGCCCATAGCCTTAGGCCGGGCTCGCCGTCTTCTTTGACTACGTAGAGATGGGGTGAGATGATGCTTCCTACGCCTCGCGACAGCTTGTCTCGGCTCTTGCTGATGACTGCCCTGACACGCTCGTTGAAGTCATTCTCTGTCTCTGGCAGTACCTGCTTGCCTACTCGGAGAAGAGACTTGTCGCTGAGCCCGAAGACATCGTTGATAAGCTGTGGTACGGCATCGCGACCGATCCATAGGAACTGAGTCTGGCCGTCGTCAATCAGATACATGCCATGTGGCACAAGACGCTCAGATGAAAGGTTAGTCAAAGGTGGGAGCACGATCTTTCCTGTTTCCGGGTGAGGGATGCCGGCGTCATCGGGCATGTCGTGAAGGGAGTACATCTTGGGGTAAATGTACTGGATGAGGAGAGGAAGGGGTAGGGTAGAGAGGAGGCAGAGAGCAGCAGATCGCATGTCAGTAGGTATTTGAGCGGATTTTCGGAGGCCAAGCTAGGCGCGGTCAGTTAGCATGACTGTATAAAGCCAGCATATAAAGGGGTAGTGAATCTACTTACGTTCTTCATCATGGCCAAAAACAAGATGGGTAGTCCACGCAAGTTGGCAGGGAACTGCAGACCACCACCGCCTACGCTGCCACCAGCCAGCTCTTTTCTATACGTAGAGAGTAGTTCTATGATCTTGGCCTGTAGGGCATCCCTGGCTGCGTCAAGACCACCTCCGAGAATACGCTCAACAGCCTTATGACTGAAGTAAGTAGCAATAGCACACTGATCAGCGGATGCGTATACATCAGCCAGGTTCTGAGTAGTTGGCAGAGCCAACGTTAGGACCCTGATTCTTCGTTCGCCATTGCAAGTGGTGTGCAAGACAGCAGTCTGCAGACACACGACAGGTTTGGTGACGGTTTCATCAATGGCAACCTCTACAACATAGGCCTGATCACGGGGGAAAGCAGGGAAAGCACAAAGATCCGAACTTCTGTTAAAGAAGTTGCCGTAAAATGTGTTCATCCGTAGGCCAGTGGTTGCACGGACACGAAGGACAGCCTCGAGACCAATTTCGGATGAGAGATAGTCGGAGAACTCCTTGGCAAATTTGATGGCATCTTCGCTCCTGGCGGCATTCCAGCCAGGGTAAAAGTACGTCTGACCGCCAGTGTATCTGGGCAGGTTGCTGAGAGAGGCCACGTCTTGGTATTGGGAGGAGAACAAGAACATATCCACGGATATCTGCTGTTTGGAGCATTCGACAGCAAAACTCTTGTAAAAGCTGTTGCCGGTTTGGAGCAAGCTGCTCTCCTTACTTGTGCCAAGGACCTTCTTATCTTCTCTCATCTCTAGACTGCCGAATCCCATGTTCGGTAATGAGGCAGTCAAGACGGTAAGCTTACCACCGACAGGTCCGATGAGCTGGTGGCCCGCTCTAAGCGCAGATCCCATAGCAGATCCAGGGTTTTGGGTATTCTGAAACATCTCTTGTAGTTTATCAAGGAAGCTCTCGATGTTTTCGCGGGATTCAGCCAAAGTAATCAAAAGATCGCCGGGAATGGGCATGAAAGGTTCATCCAAGTCGCTAACAACTAGCATATTAGGCTCAGAGCTCTCCGATCCATCGCGGGGGATGGTGAAGTAATGAAGACTAGAATCAACTGCAATGAAACCGATTCTGGTTCGGCGATCAGCATTTGGTATCCGGTCGAGGCTTTCCCGAATGCAGCGGGCGGCGGTAGCGAGCAGCCCACTGGTAACTGATGCATAGCTGACATCAATCAGGAAGAGATAGACAAGTGGCTGTGGTGGTCGGACCATGTATTCCTGTGGAGCAACGAACTCTACAACAGAGTGGTTGAGGTCTGGTCTCTGCCATCGGTCCAGCGCCTTTTGTGCTGCAGCATCCCAATCAAACGCCTGTGGTACGTCATTCGTCAAGCTGCACATGTTACATCTCCAACGGTGGCCATGGTCGAGGAAGGTAACGAAAGGGTTGATATATGAGCGACAACGCCGACATCGAGAGATGACCTGATCCGACACAACTGGAATTTCGTCCTCGGAGTCGTGAAGAGAGGCATATGGCTGAATAACAAGGGCGAAAGGCAGACGTGACTTTTTCAGGAGAGAGTTGGTAGTTGGCACAGCATTGAGAGTAGATCGAACGTATTGTGCGGGACAGTTTGCGTACACCGAAGGGGTCACGCTTGTCTAAAAGCATTTCAAGTTAAACTCGATTGCTCCCATTGTAGTACAAAGCATGGAATCTTCAACTTACGTTTGGGGGGAGAACAATTGGAGGTGGAGGGTAGTCGAGTTCGGCAACATTGAAGGGATGAGTGAGTAGGTCGGTTGGGTAAAGCTGATTGAGCTGCACCGGCCGCTGCATTCCAGGTTGCGGCTGTTGCTGGTCTCCCATGTTCATTTGTCCCATCTGCTGCGTTATCTGTGCCATACCAGGGCCCGACGGAGGCGGATATGAGGGAGTAGGTGCCTGGTAGCCCGCATCTGCGCCAGGATATTGTGCAGCTGGCACCGGAGCTTGCTGCTGGCCAGGATACACAGCTCCCTGGGGATAGCCCTGTGGCTGCTGAGCGCCCGGATATCCATATCCTTCAGCTCCCACTCCCGGCTGGTTCAGGGCAGCATTGGCACCAACACCGAAGTCGAATGCTTGGTTGGCGTATGCACGTTTCTTTCGGCCATGGGAGTGTGCTGGAGCAGGCGCGCTGTCATGCGGAGGCGCATTGGGTGCTCCAGGAGCGCCTAAAACAGTGTGAGTGGGAAGTTTTGGTGCTGGGGGGAGATGTTGTGTATCTGGCTGTTGCTGACCGTAGCCCTCTTGACCCGGAGGCGGGTAGTTTCCCTGCGGAGCTGCCATTTAAACTGCTAGACGGGCTCCCTTAACCTCTGGCTGCGCAGACAGGTTTGTGACAAGTGCTGGAAGACCTGGAGTGGCGGGATGGAGGAGGTCTGAAGCCAGGCAGTTCGTTAGCAAGGGCCCCATCGGCGGTCAATCGTCATTGCAGGAGGGGCTTGTCTAGTAGCCTACTGTTGCTGTGTATTGCTTTTTTTCTTCACAGAGCGAACATCAGGGACGGTATATCCTCGAGATGGCAAGACGGTGTTCACCAAGGTCAAGCTGCCGTTAGCCCCTTGGACAAGCTGTGCTGCGAGTTGCGAAGTTCGTGGCGAGTCGTGATGCTTGCTTTGGCCCGTCGAGCATCGAAGTTTGGATGTTTTTCTTTGGGGTCACGGTGGCCTTCTGCTGCCAGCCAATCACAGCGCAGGACTCGCCGTCTCCGGCCACATCGCCAAAGTTGATAAGAGAAGTCGACAGGATGATGGTGATGATAACAGCAGTAATGAACAAGAGACAGTGAATAAGTAACAAGGCTATGCCATTTAAACGAAATATAGAATATACCAGATGCTACAAAACGCCGCCGCTAAATGCAAGCTATTTCAAAATTGAACATGAACAGGAACAAAAGCGGCCCCTTTTCAAGCAATGACAATGCCATTTCTCATATTTTCCACCGTCTTCACGCCTACTCCCTTCATCTTCTCGAGATCAGCAAGGCTGTGAAGCTGGATGTGGCCTTCAGCTCCACCGTCCATGTCACATAGACGGTCGACAATGCACTCGGCCTTCTTAACCCCTACTCCACGCAGCAATTTGATCTGACCAATATCCCGTGTATTGATCACCGACAAGATATGTGAAGAGCGAGGTGACAGTCCCCCCTCTTCTTTCCCTTCTGTATTGCTCGGTGTTGTCTCTGGAGCCAATGGAGAGCCCTTGGTACGCATCTGTCTAGGCTTCCGGTGAGGAGCATCAGCAATAGACGCTTCATCATAATCACCCCCACAAGGCTCTTCCTCAATTTCTCCAGGGTTCTCAGACTGCTCTTGGAACTCCGCTGTAATCTTCTTCCCTGCTGCTTTTTTACACCGGAGTGCCTCAATCTTAAGAGCTAGTTTGGCATTTTTCGGGAAGAATGGCTGAGCAAGTTCATACATTCTCAGGGCAGATGAATATTCGCCTCGCGCCTGATGTTGTTTGGCCATAAGGAGATATGAAAGCCCATCAGCCCTGGAGTCTTCGGTCTCGTCGATCCGCTGCTCTAGGAGCTCGAGTCGGCGCTGCACTTGCTTGTTCAACTCTTTAGACTGAGTTTCAAAGCCATCCGGCTGGCGAGCTGAGAGCACTTCTCTTACTTTCTTCTCAACTAGCTCTTCAATCTTTGCAGCTGACATGCTGCTCATACCATGCTGCGACCTCTCCTCTGTTCGAGCCATCTTGAATGGTCTGGGGGCTGGCTGAAGGCCATTACCAGATCTTCTCTTCAAAGGCGACTTTCGTTGAGCAGCCTCAGAGACGCCATGTTTGGCAGTACTCTTCGAATGTGACATGTCGGTATACACCGCAAAGGCCTTGGCTGGCTTTCCATCCGATGGCTTTCGGGCTTCAGCTGTCACAGCGGCAATATTTGCGTTTATTGATGCAGCAAGGGGTCGCAAGGGCTGCCTCTTAACTCCAGGACCAGTGACACGGCCTGCTGCAGGCCGAGGTGGCCCCTTGAACATGGGTTCATTCTCAATCTCCCGCGACTCGATCTTCTTTGTCCTGTTGGCAAAGTTGAGTGAGCTCAGAGTGTCTAGATGGAACGACCGGACAGGGGCAAGGTTCAGGATCATTATGGTCAGGCCATTATTCTGGCCCAACCCCAGAATTCTAGTCATCTTAGACTCCCTATATGGCACTCTGGCCTGCTTCTTGTTGATGGCTTCGACGCACTGTGCCAGCACAAACAGACTTCTGTTGATGCTTGCAGATTCTACCATCCTCTCCTTGCCATTTTCCGTACGGCGGTTATCTTCAGAACCGGCAAGGTCAATGCAGGATGCAGTGCTAATTCGTGTCTGCTGCTCTGTTGTCACCGTCAGCTTAACAGAAAGCACAGCATGAGACCTGGATGAATGCGCATTGAGCTGCCAAACACGTTAATAGTAGTCCTCTTATCATAATTTAACACCCCATTTGTTACAGCGTCATATCTCACCTTCGTGGTAGAAGTCGACCTATTCATATTTGCCTGGTCATATATAACTTCAAACTCCTTTAAGTTGGTGCAAGGCCGCTCCGTCAAGCCAACAACAACAGTCTTTACCCCGTTATCTCTCAACGGCAGTCCAGCCGGCGTCCTCTTTTCCACTGGTTCAAAAAGATCGAATATCTTGTCGTTATATATCTCGTAATAGCTCATAGCGACTTCGACTTTCGTTCTCCCTTCAGAATCTCTCTCAATCTTGCGGCATCTTCTATAGATCCCGCTCAGCAGTCGAGGAATCACGCCGCGGTCCGCCAGGCTCTTCCCGCCTCGCATTGTATGCGTCTTCCCGGTTCCCGTAACACCGTATGCGAAGAGAGTAATATCAAACCCATTGAAGAGGTGTTTAAGAGTAGGTGCCACTGCAGAGAACAAGTTCACAAGGATAAGCAGTCAATTCTAGCCCTCCTTTTCTTGATGATGTATTATATACAGTTGAAAACTGCAGCAAAACGGAAATTCCCGCCGGATAAAGGAAACAGAAAAGAAAATATATCAACTGACCTTCTGCATCAAATATCTCCTGCTGGGTTGCGGTGCCATCATATACCGAGTGGAACTTGAAGCTGAAGTCCTCCCCTTCGTTCCTAGGATTCGGTATCCTGACTACCGTGGCTTTCGACGACGACATATCAGCATCATCTCCCTTCCCATTCTTTACTTTTTTGGTTTTCAATGGCTTGTCGTTCTCCTTGGCCTTGGACAGGCCCTCGCTTCCACTCTGTAGGGCCGTGGACGAACTTGATGGGCATGGCTGGACAATAACATCACACTCCCGTTCCGTTTTTAGGAGAGGCCGAATGCGAGCAATGACCTGGACACTCATGGCTAGGAACCGTATATAATCGTGGCTCGTCTTAATTTCGTGAGGTTCTGTTAAATGTGTACGATTGCTCACAGTGTAAACAGCACGCCGGTTAAATGCAGGACAGGATATAGATTCGCAGAAACGCAAGTCATGGAAGTATATAAGATAGACAGTTATCCCGGAGCCAAAGATATCCAGCCGAGCTTCGGTTATCAAACTGTAGGCGCTTCCAGGTTTCGAGTCTAAAGGAAATCGATCAACCAAACGGCAACGAACAACGCAAGACGAAAAAGACACGGACGAAAAGAAAGTGAAAGGAAAAAAAATGAAAGAAATATCTTCACTGGGCGTGCTAGCACTCTTCTCTGGTAGTTTTCGGGTCTCTCAGAGGAAGAGAAAGGCAAGTTCCGATTTTGCTGTCAGTTGATGTTGTAGTGAGTTTGCTTATTTGTGGGCGCAGAAGTCGCTGTTGTCCGGGCAACGCCGTTGGAGCCCCTGGACCGATCGGACGATGGAGTCGCCGAGATGTGTTATATATTAGGATACTTCTGGCAGCTAGCTAGCAAGACGGGGTGAGATTTGATTCTTGATGAAAAGACTAAATAGTCTTCTGTTTATTAACGGTATTGTAGATATATATACTGCATAGAGGTCGGGAAGTCCCTTTCAAGGCTGTGATACCAGCCGACTTCCTTCCTGTACCCCCCTAATTATGCTGAAATGCTTGAAAGATCAAAATATATCGACCAGACGCTCAATCATGCCCGAGAAAGAAAAGAAACAAATGCCGTAATAAGCCACGCCGGTGGGGTAAGGGGGGAAATATAAAACAAGAAGAGAATGATGCTAAATGACTATTATATCTTCTTCATGATGGCTGTTCCAGCCAGCCTCATGCGGGTGAAGACGAAGAACATGCTGCCAACAAGCAGCATTGAACCAGAGAATACTTGCATTCTCCAGTAATCACCATGGACGACATCAGGAACCAGTGACCCGCCTAGGGGATTGCCCAAAAGGACAGCTATCGAGACCGTTGCAAACATGCTTCCGCTTCTCACACCGATTTTGCGTACGTCTGAGATGTGTGCAACTAGACTGGGCGGCAGAGAGACAAGAGAACCAGATGCGAAACCAAAGAGGACTGCAAATATTACGTCTGGAATAGTGCCACGAGATGGAAGCCATATGGCAAAGACCACGATGACACTGAATAAGGACATGATGATTACCACGTTGAACAGTCCCATGCGATCTGCAGCGTAGCCGGGGAGAGTCCGTCCAAGAATACTATATTCCAGGGTTAGTGGTTGTGGCTACAGACTGTATCGAAAAATAAAAGGGCTATATATGTACCTTGCTGCGTTGAAAATTGATACCAGATAACTGGCCAGACTGTCTGGGACGCCATACCTCCTTGCATGGAGGACAAGGAAGGTGAATGGCAAGAACATGCCGAAGCAGTATAGGAAAGTTGCCGTGGTAAGGAGAATAAAGGGCATCTCCAGGAACGGTGTGAAGAATTCCTTTAGGACCAGGGGCCTAGGATGAGGAGGAATCCTGGACTTGACGCAGCTGCATGCCACTATACACAGCCCAAGGATCAAGAAGGCACAGACACGCATGGTCCACGGAAAACCAAGCATAGGGATGAGCTTGGTGATCATTATTGGCATGATGATGCCTCCAAGACTGGAGCCACTGGCCACGATACCCACGGCCAGGGCACGTTTCTTGTAAAACCATGTGACGGTGCTGTTCATCGTTGGATAGAAGAGAAAGCCAGCACCAAAGGGACTGCAGATTCCTTGTGCAAGGAGAATTTGATAATATTCAGTCGATAGTGAGGTCATCATCAGGCCGAATACATGGAATAGTGAGCCACCTATCAAGAGATACCGTGGGCCAAAGTTGTCAAAGCCCTTGCCACATAGCGGCGCCTATATTTGTGGTAAGTCACAGACCATGATTGCATTCGTTTATTTGTGCTTAGATGGATGACATACAACAAGATACATCATGAAGAGTTCCAAAGAAGGGATCCAGGCTACCGAGCTTGGAGAATATGACTTCAAGTCGTGGGTTTGATAGTAGTCCTGGAAGATACCAACGCCTGTCCGCATACTGTCAGCACTGGGGATCGATATGGGGACTGCTTATCAGAAGCTCACAGTTAATCCACCCAAAGCTCACAAATAGAGCACAGAAGCCCCCAAAGACAACAGTCCATGCTTCTATGCCACCGTCCGGATAGCTGTCCGGATCTATAAAGTTATCCTTGGGAGTTGCCACTACGTCAGGGCCCATCTCAACGTCCGTATCGTCCTCTGAAGCCATGTCGGAAGTATCATTTGGGCTTGTATTTGTCGTAGCGTCTCCATTTTTCTTTTCCCAGCTGCTGTTGGTTAACGCTGCAACGGTATGAGGCAGCACGATGGTCGACACAGAGGAGTTCATGGACTGCGATCGGGTAAACGTTCCTCCTCCAGGAGAATCCATACTTTCTTCCCCTATGGTGTAGAAATGCAGGATTCCGCCAGTAATAAGCTGAACAGGCCTTCGTTTCTCAGTCCTCGCTTCTATTCTTTGCTTTCTCCCTGCTCACATCCCTTCGAGAAGGAATCAACGAAAAAAAAAGGGCAGGCAAGATCCGATTTATTATCGATGCAACGGGGGGTAAGAATAAAAAAGAACGACGACTCCCCGCATATGCATAGATGATGGTTGCAGCAAAGAAGCAAATGTAAGAGAGCAGAAGAAACCAAATAGAGGAAACAAAAATAAAAGTTGCTAGAGGATTACCGCAATCCAGCGGTGTTTTCGTCTCAGTAATGGCCGAACACCCGAAAAACACCCGCTTTAAGCATCCGGCGTAATGAACCAGGGTTCAAGCCGTGCGTCTGCGACAAGCAAGCCATCCAACAAGAGGCAACGGAGCAGGGGACGTGGAGCCGCCAAGCGGGAACCGGTTTGGGGGTAGAGTTTTGGGCTGTCTGACAGGCTCGCTCCTGGCCAAAGGATGTGCCTGCCTGTCGAGACACGGAACATATCTGCGGGAAGAGGGCTCGGGAGCCAGCGTCGTCGTCGTTCACGATATGCAACGAAGAAGCCGACCAAGCCATAAGCATAAGCGGTTTGTTCATGGGAGGAGCAGTTCTCATGGTTATCAGATGCCGGCGCCGTTTGTTTAGCTGACCAGACAGAGTAGCAAGCCTGCTGCTGGGTCCTGGGAAATCCACACAGAAGAAAAGCTTAGTTAAAACACGGAGTAATAACAATCGTTTGGCTGGTTGACGAGAGCCGCAAAATGGTTCCATATTCTGACCGAAAGCTGGTGTATAAAGCCCGGTGCTGCCGAGTGAAAACACAGGCAGAGTGTGAACTGCTGGCCGCGATGCCTGTTGGTGTCCATTCGGTATCAGTACTCCGTACTCTGTCGGTATTTGCAACTCTGGCCCTTCCCTGCAAATAGTTCAAGCAGAGCAAGACGGATGATGCGTCACCAAGCCAGGGGTTCAAGCGTGAGTTCTTGCAGGGAGGCAAACCACAGGCCCATCGCTCGTATTTCACCGGCCTCGTTCGGCGGCAAGGCAAGTCATATTATTATTAAACTGTCAACGAGTCAAGAAGTCGAGAACGTCGTTGGCCAGATATGCAGCGTCGTCCGTTCCTATGCAAACGCCATCCGTCTGGCGTCTGGCCAGTGAAACTGTGGCTGATCTTGGCCATGTGTTTGACCCAATGCCATGTGTTGGTGTTGATATGGAATGGAGATTGGACCGACCCCGTACGGACTACGGAATACAAAGAAGAAATATAGCGAGGCGGCCGCCCTTTCAAGTTCAAGTCGAATGCAGGATTTGAAGACCAGAAATATCTCAACTGCCTCTTGCTATCCTTCTCAACAGCATAGGAACCAAGAGCAGTTTCTCTGCCCGCGTGGCTGCTGGCAAACTGCCCCTATTTTTGTTGACTGCAGCATTTCTGAAAAAAAATTTTGTCCAAAGACTTAGTCGGATATGAGGAAATAAAATCGACATATCAAGTTCCAAAATGTTTATAGTAATTCCAATCTCAATTTGGTAAGTAGGTAGTTATAAGGAGAATCGTTACACGTCACAGAAAAATGTGTCTAAGAAACCTTCGAGACTGCGAACGCATTTTGTCTGTGGTGAAGCCCGCCCTTCAGGTTGTGTCGTTAACTGATTGCAGTTAAGACGGAGCTCATCAAAGACACAGATCAAGCAGAGCCTGAGATATAGTAGAGCCTCGGATTTTACATCCACCTTCCGGACCGGCATTGGGCACACACCCGTTTTCAAGTACCTCAGCTATTGCATCCAACTTCTCCTCTGAGGTGGCATACTGCATCAGGAGCTGGTGGGCACGGGAACAGGAAATTTCATCTCCTGCCTGGACAGAATCCAGCCCATCATCTGAGGGAGCAGTAAGCTGGGCTATGTCGGTATGGGGCTCGGCAGCGAGACGAGTAAGTATTTTGCAAGGGGGGAGGGTCCGCGGAGGAAGACCCTTGTTGCAAGCAGATTTTCCCACCTGACGCTGCTGGCAACTGCGAGATGACGATGACTCGACGCAAGGACTCGACTCGGCCTTGGAAGGGGTCTGACTGTTAGCCGGCGGAACACTCACTTTAGGTGCTTGTGACGCATCAAGGGTTCGTATCTCATCGTTGGAATCGCATTGGCCTGAACATTGCTGCGAAGAGGTAGTGGATGGAGTGTCCAAATGCCGAATAGCATCCTTCTGGGTACCGGAGTCAATCACTTGCTTCGTCCGATCACTTGTCCGGCTTGCTACATCCATGCTGCACCTCTGTTGACGGGGACCTTGTCTCTCAGTTTCGAGCTGTCTCTTTCTTTGGAGCCATTCCTCGACTGTCTGCTGGCTAAGCCCAGCAACAAGGCAGAGTTCTCTCAGATATCGATTCTCTTCTGCAACATGTCGAGCTGCTGCCTGAACCTCGACAGTCGCCTGAACACCTTCTTGCTGCAGTTGCCTCAGCTGCTTTTCGAGGCTGGCAATGTATTCCCTCTGACGCTCCCTGCTGCGGCGCTTGTTCTCCCGTATGCGCAGAGTGCGGTCAACGTCCTAACCTCAGGCCAATCAGTTCTCAGTCCAGGTAAAAAGGGGCCAGCTAATACCTTATGGGGTGACATGCAGTGCGCCTGTCAAGTAACTAGTCGGTTAGACCTCTTATTGACCACGACTCAAGTATCACTGGATGAAGGAACCCCCAAGCTTCAGTCGACAAGAGCTCTCTGGAGTGAGGGGCTCGCGAAAACAGTGACGGGCTGCTCGTGCATGATTGGCAGAGAGAGCCGATTCTTATCTCCCGTCAGGTTTCACCCATGCTAACTCGTTAGTTTAACAAGTTAAGAATGGCCTGTGGCTGATGAAAGGGGATTGACTTTGACGATGCCGGGACACCCAAACGATCATTGGCCCATTGCAAACCACAAAGGGTTCCGAGCGTTTACTCCCTCTATCAAATTCATAGTGCAATGGGAGCAAAGGGTCTCCTAGAGATGTGTATAAAAGAGACAACAGAGACAATCATAATGAGTTGGCACTTCATTCTCAGGCCGATTCGCTTTAGGCTCCTTGTTTTTCGAATAAAGCTAAGTAGTTATGACAGGAACGACTGCAACATCCTTAGCAACGGGGCAACTTGCTACAGATATCGAAGCCCTGCCATCAGCCAGCAGGGATGTCAACAAGGGGGCGAACACAGAGTCTTTATCGGCGAGATCTGAAGAAAGCCCATCACAGGAGGATGACCTGACCATTTCAAATGCACCTAAACTCCCCTTGCACCGTCTGTTCTGGTTCTTCTTCTATAACTTCGGCCTCTTCGCCTGGGGTGGTCCTGTCGCCCAAATCGCTCTTATCAAAGAGAAACTGGTCGTTCAAGACAAGTGGATTACACTCGCCAGATTCCAACGAGTCTTTGCTGTGTACCAAATCCTCCCGGGCCCAGAAGCTGCTGAACTATGCATGTTCTTCGGGTGCTTGAGTGCTGGCAGAATCGGTGGCATCGTTGCCGGCCTGGCGTTCATCTTGCCTGGATTTACTCTGATGCTGGTTGCCAGCTACTTGTATAGTTTGGCGGGTTTTGAGAATAAATACGTGAATGCCAGCTTTCGAGCATTGCAGCCTATTGTAGCTGCTATGGTAAGTAGTGGATGGGTATTGACCAAGGCATGACGTATGTATGCTAACGGGCATCCAGATTCTGAGAGCTGTGCATAAGATAGCTGACCATTCGGTTGTCAAGCCCCGTACAAAGAAAGTAGACCCATTCCTGGTTATTGCGATGGTCTGCACGATGATTAATAGTGCCCTACGCATCAACATGTCAGTTTTAGAAGCATGTCTATGGCACCGAAGACGACTAACCTTTCTCTGCCAGCTTCATCTCTCTCGCTGTCTATGGTATCCTTTACATGTTCATCGCCCGCCGTCTTTGGATCCCAGCAGGTATCATCTTCACCCTCCAATATGTGGTATATGCCATCTATGTTGTCTTCCGCGGCGTACCCTCGCCAGTCTCTCTCGCTCTTGGGATCGCAAAATCACCGTCTCTCATCAACCTCTTTGTTCTGGGGTTAGTGGCCGGCACTCTCTCCTTCGGTGGCGCGTATACCGCAATACCATTCATCCAGGTTGAAGCCGTTCTCAAAGGTGGTTGGCTGTCCCAAAGAATTTTCATCGATTGCATTGCCATTGGAAATGTTCTACCAGCCCCTCTTGTCATATTTGCGACCTTCGTCGGTTTTCAAGGTGGGCTTGTAGATGGCGGTCTGGGGAACGCATTTGGAGGAGCAGTGGTCATTACAATTGGCATGTTCTTCCCCTGCTTTTTGTTCACCATTGCTGGGTTTGACCTCCTGGAAAAGTTGGTTCATAACAAGGTATGAGGGCTAACTCCTGTCCCGTTTTGCGAGGAACATTTATCTGACCTTTTCCCCCAGTTTCTAGCAAGTTTCTTTGATGGCCTTTGTGGCTCCGTTATTGGTGTCATAGCGATTATTGCCTTCCAGATCCTTAAATCCAGTGTTAGAGGTGGCGAACAAGATTTCCAGCTCAAACCCGTGGAGCGGTCAGTTTCCAAAGCAGCGGACAGTGGTCCTGCGGCAGTCTTGTATTTGCTTGCACTGGGTATTTTGTACAAGTCCAACAATAAGTGGGTTCCTCTCTTGCTTGTCGTTTTTGGATCCGTCGCCGGGCAATTTATATTTGTTGATTAGATGCCGGAGCCGATCACGAGCCCTCGAGATGACTTGCCCTATTGTCATCTGGCTGACTAGTTCTTGGTTAATCTTGTCTAGAGGGCCGCGGGGTTACTGGATGTTTTGTAGCAGCAGGAGGCCGTCTGTTTCACGCACCTTGAATATAGATCTGGTCTCTAGGTTATGTCGAAGAACTTAGGTTAAGAATGCTGCATCGAAATGTAGTTATGAGGATCCATTTGAGCCGTTCCACCTCACCAGTGCCTGGCAGCCTGCCTTGTAAGTTAGTTCGGCCTAGCATTTGCTGGAAGGACATATATTGGTAGACATCTTTTAACTATTCCCCGTTGATTGTCAAAGGTAGTTCTTCAAAAGCCCGAACGAGGAACCTCGTGCCGTCAACGATAACCACTCGACCGGGCGAACGCCAGGGACCTTCTCCCTCGCCACTGAACTGCAGGCTCTCGCCGGCAGCCACCAGAGATGGGAGGTTGTCACACTCTGCTCCAACCGCATACTTGACAGTAGCGTTTTGACTTGTGGTGGCATCCCATATCTCTCGCCGTCCAGAAACCTCTCCTCCGGCTTTAGTCAGGACTGGCTTCCCATCAACCTGCTTCTCTTGGTACCACTGTGTCTGTCTCAGAGCAATGTAGTGGCCAGGAACACGGCCCAAGAATGTCTTCACCACCTTGACACCTTCATAATCCGGCTTGAGCATTGAGATGTTAGGGAGCATTTCTTCTGACTCGAGGACCCACGCGTAGCCATGTCCCTTCGGCACGGTCCTAGGGATATCAAGACTCCTCCAGAGCTCCTCATATTCACAGACCGGAGCTCCTGGTAGGTCGTGACGGATCATCTTGCCCGTTTCGAGGTCATCCCCATTAGAGAGCTTCTTGAAGGTGCCTATATCCGCCGTATCGAAGAGCTGGAGCGAGTCAATGGCGTGGGTGAAGACAACGATAGCTGTACAGTATTACCATCGGTTGTTAGCTGGTTACTAGGTATCTCTCAAGCTGAGCAGGTAACTAGTTAGCAGTCTTCACTTACAAGGAGACGCGCTCTCAACGACTCTCTGGCCTGCCATCGCCCACTCTACCTTGCCGGACTCGCGATGAATCCGCAGGTCGACATACCATCCGCCCACCGAGAGAGAAGCCGTGTCCGTGGTCTCGTACGCGGGCTCTGGCGGCCATCTCAGCGACACCCGAGTAGAGATATTCGCCGTGATCACAGCCATAGTACAAGGACGTTAGTGGCCCTGAACAAACTGATGTCGCTGTTCTTTCCCCGCCTGCAAGGCGAAAGTGCTTAAGAAACGGTGAAAAGTGCCCCGCGCTGGTTCTCCACGGGATCTTCGTATACATAAGAACAGAAATGCGGTGCGATGCTTGTCCTCGAGGTAACGAGTTAAGCAGTGGTCCAGAGAAAAACTATCAGCAGTGTCAAGTTGGTTCAACTCCGTAACTATGTATTCAGCTATATTCGGCCGTAGCCTCGATAAGTATGTAACAAGCAGAAAACGCCTACACGCTATATACAAGTAGGTATGTTCGGTCATTGTTCAAGATTAGTGTAAATGTACTGTAGGGGTGTGAAGAAACCCAGCTTCATCGCCCCCTAAAGCCATCACGAATTCACATAACCGGGTCGGAAATGTAGGATGGAGCAATCGGCCGCATCACCTTTGGAGACCTGTTGCTATTTCCGGCACGGAATTGCTGCCACAGCATCTGCATTCGCCTGATCTGGCCAGGAGAGAACTCATTCAAGCAGGAACTAGAAGAAACAGTTAGCGATTGTAAGATTAGGGCGATGAGGGGTAAGAAGTGAGCTTACTCGTAACTATAATCCATATAGTTGTGGATGGAGTCGACACCCTGCTGTGGGCAGGAGTCCTTACCCTTGGGACAACCGCTGGAGGGTGTACCCTGGACAGGAGTATCGTCAACCATGTCACCGTCCTGCTGGCAGTTTCCTTTATTGTCATTGAAGACGTGGTACAGACCTTCATTATGTAGTTAGAATACCGTAAAAACCCCATTATCAAGACTAATAATGGGAAACTTACCCATGAAGTGTCCAACCTCGTGGGTGGTAGTCCTGCCCTCATCGTAATGCTGTGCACTACCACCGGGGACAGTATTGGAGTTGATCACACATCCATCCATGGTGAGTTGTCTTTTGCCTGGGTTTTTCGTGGGGAAATGGCAGAACTATTTCAATGTTAGCTGCTTTCCGTCGTTATGGTTATTAGAAGATGGGTAAAGGAAAAGCGTACACCAAGGAGGCCCTGCCTGAGCATGGGAACGAAATAGACATTGAGTGTATCGTAGCCACCCTTTCGGAGAGCGCTCTTCATGCCGAAATCATCATTGCCAGACGCCCATCCAGCGTTGTTGGTTCTCTCAGATCCTACGAGCTTGAAGCTGAATCCAGTTCCGCTGTAGTCCTTGTTCAACACCTCGATCTGTTTCTGCAGGGTATCATTCTATTCATAAAGTTAGAAGACAACGAGTATGTCATAATGGTTGTAGATGATAATTGTCATACATTAATCTGACCCTTGTTACCATCAGTAATGACATGAAAGTAGGTGTTGATAGTAACATTGGCGGCAGTGGTGTTGCTGAAGCTAGAAGCACGGGCATTGTCCATGGCTTCCATTAATTCAGTAGCAAAGCCTTTGTGGGGGATAGCACCGCAGCCACGTTCAGCAGTGACCACAGAGCTGAGAGCAGCAATGGCTGCGAAAATGACAGAGAAACGCATCTTGAGGGCAAAAGATGTGTAACGGGGGTAAGAAGGGAAGCTCTGAAAAAAATTTTACGAGACGTTCCAAGAGAAAGGAGAGGAATGGACGGGCAGCCGTTCGTATATCTTTATATCCCCTTCATCTCCCCCTGGTAAAATTCTGCACTCTGCTGTATCCCGAAGTTATGCTTCATAATGCTGAATTTCGAACATCATGCATCCAGTCATTCCCACCATGCGGCCTTACGAGTCTCAGCTTTTGCTCCGGTCATGGATATTTGGAGCACTGATTGGAGGATATCATTGACAGAACCGCCAACAGCGGCACAGATGGCGTGAAGGTTTTCATACTTCGTCTGGATGAAAGGAACCCCATACTGATACCCATTAGCTGTCACTGCCAAGTAACTCCGCCATGGGGAAGGGTGCTAGTGGAGCTTTGATGCAAAAGGAACGGAAATTTTTTAAAATGACCGCCCGTCGAGGCCGGGCCAGGAACACCATCAAAGCGTCTGCACTCTCCGGAACGTTCTGAGAGATCCAGCCGTGGAAGAGAAGCGGGACAAAAGCCAGAATGATATTGATATTTATCCGAGCGTCAGAGGCACGGTATCAAAGGATGCCAATTACGAACAGCAAGAGAATCAGGGGCAACGCATCTGCCATGATGAGGGTATTTTTACTTATAGATCGTCCTCTGTGATGGAGCAGGAGGAATCTGCAACATAGCATCAATTTCCTTGCGCAGGGTATTAACGGGATGATCGCGTCCTGAGACGTGGATGTCAAGCCCCGAGAAGGTTTCGTGTTGGTCAGATAGTGATGCACGTCAAACAACCTCTGCGCACCTCGGTCACATCAAGCCAAAGCTAGCGCGCAGATCTCGCATCCTTTTCCCCGAATCACTCTGAAGAACAACGACGCTGCCGTGTCTGTCCACTGTCCACTCGTGCTGATGTCGAGTTGAACGGTTCGAAACGTCAGGGAAGCGTTTCAGACCGAGGTTATTTTAAGGTTTTCTTCTCCGCGTGGGACGGGTACTTTGCCGAATAGAGTATGGCGCCAAGGTCTCATGATATAATCTTAGCGTCTATCACACCCTGTCCACCACCAACGTCGAGCGAGCCAGCTTCTTTTTGACAGGACAAACAGCAAACAGCATGCTGCGCACTGCAGACTCAGGACACCGGATTCTCATGCCTTGCGATCCGTCTGGCTGCACTATGCGCACCTTCAAGTAGTTAGCAGTCTGCGGGACCCACAAGCCGTTGCCAGGCGCCATATATCCAGATCCCTTGGGCCACTACAGAGCGGCACATGGCCAACCAAACACGCCCAGCCGTTACCTTCGCCACATTTCCAAGCGAAATGCTTTAGATGGTTGGCTGCTATCTTAGTCTATGGGATCTTAGTGCACTGTCAGAACGCAGGAAAGCAGTTCCGCCCGGAGTTTGCCCTTGGTTTCGATGAAGGCATTATTGTGTGAAGTTGGATTATTGCGGAGTAATTCCGAGACTATCCTTCGCCGGTGGTCTATATCTTCAGGCGATACAGGCCATGCTACTTAACTATTACAAAGTTGAAAGTGGAAACGACGTTGCCGGAAGTAATATGTACTTCAAGCCAGCTTTGGAATATTTGCGCAAATAAACACCTGGATCTCGTCCAGAAAATGCTCAGAGATATAGTGGATATTTTGGGTCCATCAGTAGATGGTTCTGAGACTTTGGAAAATGCCATTATATTGGACTTTCTGCCAATATATATGCTGTTAATATATGCCAGATTCAAGCGCTTGACATCACCACTCAGACAGTCCCAGAATTCGAGCAGTGCATGCCGCTGCCTGATCAGGTCGCAGTGATCGACTTTCGTTACTTAAGGACCATGGTTGCTCTCTTGGTGGACCTGAAATCGCCTTATAATGGCAATCGCTGCATTTTGATGCATTCCACGGTCAAAAACAGGCAGTGGAGTTTCTTCTTCTTAGCCGGGCCTGGAGCCCCGCCCAACCAGATCATATGATGGCAACATCGAGTTGGTTGAACACCTAACCAGCCTTAGGAGTATATCCAAGTACTCAAAGCATCCTTCAAGAGATAACACTTCATTTTACGATTTCAATCAATCAAACCGCCGTATCAGATATTCACTTGGTCGCAGGTGCCTCTATACTCAGACCGAAATCTTAGGTGGCTTCAGAGGGCGCAATCATTAAACGGGACGTTATAAATGCTTCGTTATCTTCTTAGTGATGCGAAGGTCCCCAGGCCCCTGCAGAATAATATTACAACCATACTCCTCCTAAAATTGCGGAGAGTGATGGGTTTGAGGATACGTGACCACGGAATAGGTCTTAACCACAAACCTTTGATGATACCCCGTTTAGTTATGCCATTGAAAAAGTTCCTGAGAGATCGTTCAAATACTTCTAACGAATGCCATAGATACCTTTAAAGGTGGAACTATACACGAGGGAGGCGAGAATGGCTTTTATGGCCTACCATTGATTGCAGCTCAGGGCTACCATCTAAACATTATTACCCCCCATACCATTTAAAAGCTCCGAAGTAGTTTGTCATTTGCAGACCCTAGTACCTCTATTCCGAAAGACGAACAGCAAGCACCAGTTAATTTGGCGGAAGTAAAGCCACTCGAAAACAGACATGTAGCTCAAAAAAACAAATAGGAGACGGAGCCGGTGCTCAGAGAGGGCCAGAGTATAAACCATATTCACTCATGTAGACCAATTGACCTACGGCGTGAATATCGGGGAGTCCTAGTAGTTATGTAGCTAATAGGTGATGGCAATACAACCTATACAGTTGACTTGAAAATATATAGAGCTAAGCATAAGCTTTTCGGCACTCCATCAGTAATGCACATCTTCTACGCTGTCGAATGTGCTTGGCCCCGTTGGCCTCATACAAATATCAAGATCTATGCATTGTATTGGCACAAATAAGACAATAGCACGAACGTAGATAGCAGTAGTACTAATACAGGGCCAGGATAAAAATGGCAAAAAAAAGCTCTCTATTCCTCCTCCACCTTAAGCCTGTCCGGAGGAATCTATTCAGTAGACTTGATGTCGACTTTTCCATCTTGATGAACACTCGCCACGCTCTGCCGTTGTCCGGTTTTATGTTCAGCAGCAGCCTTGCTAGCAATCTCCTTCAGAGCTGGCGCTTCAGTCGCTTCCACCGCCGCTCTAGTGACTCCTGGAGTGGCATCTGCGATTTCATTTACCTCCCCGTCCGTTAATATATCGTTAATGCGCGCAGCCCTAGATTGCACAAGCAGGGTAGTGGGACCTTGGAATTGCAAAAATAGCTATTTTTATAGGTGATTAGCAAATAAGACACAGATTTGACATTGTTTGAGCACTTACTCGATCACCCCAGATAGTCCTTCTCGTCCATGTTCTGAAAGTATGGAAAATCTTCATCAAAGTCATCCAAGTGTCTGATTTTGATAGATTTGACACAAGGTTGGTATTAGATAGACGTCTTCCAATACCCAGATTGGGAACCTGGAATCTAAGGGTCGTCGACTTGAACCTGTAAGGCTGTGGAGGAGTGTTTGTCATCGTGTAGGCAATCACATTGCTTCATATAGTGCATTAGTGTATAATTAGTGCACGAAGGGAAACTCCGGATTAGTTCCACATACCCTGGATGAGCAATATACTGCTCCCCTTCTTTGAGGTCTATAGAGTATATTTGTCCCTTTCCAGCTAGTGCAATAAGTCCTCGGCCTGTAACCTCAGAATTTCCCCAATGCATTATACTCTTCCCAGATCAGCTCCCTGTACAATCACTGTGGAACAAGGTAGGGTGATATATACCAACTGACTGTTGATTCTTGGTTTTACTGTCAAAGAATGACCTGTCCACGCAAGAAGAGCGTTCCGCTGCGCCAGCATCCAATCTACCGTTCCATTGAGCTGTAGAAGAGCGAGCGACGTCACTGGAGATTTTACGGAAATCAACGCAGATACAGGGCTAGTGGAGGATATCTGCCAACGGAAATAGTCAGAATCAAGTAAATTGATAATGAAAGAAGAACTTTCTAACCTTTTGGTATAGAAACGGAATTCCAAATGCCGCCCGCCGGAATGGCTCAAGGATCTGCAGAGTAGAAACGACCTTTTATAACATTTCCTTTTAGCCATGTATTCCAGCACTATTTTCGTATATAGGTTGACAACCATACATTTTCTGCTTTTCCACTTAATCCTACAAGGGTTCCACGTCTTGTATAAAGATTCTGGGATGCCGACAGGGAGACGGAAAGTAAAGAATAGGGCGAGCCGACGACTTCGAATTTGGCATCTGTAACAAACGGTCAGCGCATGAACTAACGTAAATCAGAATGATACACACTAACCCGGAGATATAGCAGATCTAGCGGTCGTCGAAGCAGTGTGGAAGTTGTCGCTTGTCACCGAATTGAGTTGGCTGCTCGGTATGGCTTGGATATGAATCTGTCTCCTCCGTCCGCATCTCGGGCCCGGCTTAAGACAGCTCGACGGCCTGATGCCCCTTGCGGTAATTGATCGCTTCATTGATGCGACTGTATATTCCGCAAGCTGGGTAGACACTCAATGCCTGGCCTCTTGCTGCGGGTTTCGGTGATTCTTCGCAGAGATGCAACTTTCCACCAGGTTCAAGAAAACATGACGATGCAAACAAACAAGGCAAACAAGCTCGAAATGAGGCTCCGAACTCAATTTATCACGCAAAAAAGACGTTGGCTTGCCGGTTGACCCGAATATCTGACAGCCTTTTGTCTCGTTGCTCGTGGGCAAGCCGTGGACCTCAGGACTCTTCGGGAAGAGCGGGAGAAGTGGCAGTTCTACAGTGCCTGGTAAGCGCTCTCTACGTCCCGCTGGTGATGAGTTTCGCTGACTCACTCTGTAGTTCACAGGATCGTGGATAAACGCATGAAACCACCCTATCATGACATCATGAAATTTCGAGAGATAGGGAAAGCGAATTACTAGAATACTTACTCTGCACTAGCTGCAGAGCATATCTATTGCGCGACGACATGCTTCTGCGAACCGTGCAATTGCATTATCGCGTTGCGCACAGAAACCTTTATTGGTCTCGTGTGCGTCTTTCGGGGCAGTCGGGCCAGGGACTGTATCGCCATGGCGGAGCCTGCTGTGCGTTCACAACGGGGGGGAAGTTGTCGAAAGAGCAACCTGTTGATACCTCGAAACAGACTGCAAAGTCTAGTAAGGGGATCGCACAGTCTGTTACGGACAAAGTACGGAATTCTGGGGAGAAGGAATTTGCGAGCCCTTCAAACCTAGGAAACAAGAAGCCGGGAACTTTGCTCTCGGAGACTACCGTCACGTCCAAAGAACAGAGAAAAGTTGACTGGGCCATTATGAAAGAGATGGCAAAGTATCTTTGGCCAAAGGTGAGCACAAATTATAGTACAGTGCATTGGAGACCATCTACTAAATGACGGTAGGATGACTGGAACACAAAACTTCGAGTCGGGATAGCTCTATCATTGCTTGTAGGCGGAAAGGTTTGTTGTCATGGTGCCTCGGATATTATGGTACATTCTGGTTGATCAATTCCTAGATTCTCAATGTTCAAGTTCCATTTTACTTCAAAAGCATAGTCGACTCTATGAATGTTGATTTTGCGGCAATAGGCGATACCGCCTGGACAGTCGGGGGATCCATGATAATAGCATGTATGAACTTGCCCTTGTCTAAGTGTTTTGAAATTTTGACCCCTAACTGAAGGACACAATTATAGATGGCGTCACAAGAATTGGAGCGACGTTGTTTCAAGAGTTGAGAAACGCTGTATTTGCCAGCGTTGCTCAGAAGGCAATCCGAAAGGTTGCTCGCAATGTATTTGACCACCTTCTGAGGCTTGATCTGAATTTTCATTTAAGTCGCCAAACCGGAGGTCTTACTCGCGCCATTGACAGGGGAACAAAAGGCATCAGCTTTTTGCTTACGTCCATGGTCTTTCATGTGTTCCCAACCGCGTTGGAAATCTCAATGGTTTGCGGAATTTTGGTATGGCCTCCTTTCAACGACATGCATTAGATTCCAGTTGCTAATGAGCTTTCTAGACGTATCAATATGGCGCTAAGTTTGCTGCTATCACTGCTGCAACGATGTTAGCCTACACTGCTTTTACCATTACTACTACGGCCTGGCGAACGAAGTTTCGAAAGCAAGCAAATGCAGCCGATAACCAGGGGGCAACAGTAGCTGTTGATTCCCTGATTAATTATGAGGCTGTGAAATACTTTAATAATGAACAGTTTGAAGTTTCTCGATATGACCAGGCATTGAAGAAATATGAAGCCGCTTCAATTAAGGTCACAACTTCACTGGCATTGTTAAACTCAGGCCAAAATATGATCTTCTCGAGTGCGCTGGCTGCCATGATGTACCTGGCATCTGATGGCGTGGCTACGGGACAATTGACAGTCGGCGACCTTGTAATGGTTAACCAATTGGTATTCCAGCTCTCGATGCCCCTCAACTTCCTGGGTTCGGTGTACAGAGAGCTCCGGCAGTCGTTGATGGACATGGAGACTCTTTTCAACTTACAAAAGGTCAATATCAAAGTTAAGGAAGCACCTGATGCGAAACCATTACAGCTTCGCCAAGGTGGAGAAATCCGATTCGAAAATGTCACGTTTGGATATTTGCCAGACAGACCAATTTTGAAAAACGTATCCTTCACCATTCCAGCTGGCAAGAAAATCGCCATCGTCGGGCCCAGTGGTTGCGGAAAATCTACAATACTCCGGCTCCTTTTCCGATTCTATGACGTGCACGAGGGTCGTATATTGATTGATGGCCAAGATATCCGTGGCCTGACTGTGTCCAGTCTGAGAAAGGCGATTGGAGTTGTGCCACAAGACACTCCGTTGTTTAATAACACGATCGAACACAACATTCGCTATGGGAAGATCGATGCTACTACTGAGGAGGTCAAGCGGGCCGCACAACGTGCCCATATCCACGACCTCATCGAGCGGTTACCGGCCGGATACGATACACCTGTTGGAGAACGAGGGATGATGATATCAGGTGGTGAAAAACAGCGACTAGCAGTCTCCCGGTTGATTTTGAAAGACCCGCCCTTACTCTTCTTCGATGAAGCGGTGTGTTAACTCCCTTGCATTTTTCGCAATAATTTGCGGATCGGCGCTTTTACTAATTCTAACTGAACAGACCTCTGCCCTCGACACATATACGGAGCAAGCCCTACTTCAAAACATCAACAGCATTTTAAAGGACAAGGCTCGAACCAGTGTGTTTGTAGCTCATCGCCTTCGCACCATCTACGACAGCGACCAGATTATTGTTCTTAAGGATGGCCATGTGGTAGAAAGCGGCACCCATATCGAACTTCTCGATTTAGGCGGCGTGTACGCCGAACTATGGAATAGTAAGCCGCTTCCCGGACTCAGCCCCTAGTCCCAGCCGCATGCTAACATGTCTCAAAATAGCCCAAGAAACCGATATTGCCACCTTATAAGGCACAGGTCAGGTTGATAGGGGAATTGGAAGATAAAACTGGAGGATATATAGAGGATCTCGGTGATACTATACCCATTTTTCTGGTGTTTTCTTGCGCAAGGGTTCTTTCATTTAAGGATGCTCAAACGTCCAAATTAGACGAAGGTTTTGTAGATATCTATACTTTGAATGTCTTTGAACAGGCTCGCCGCAGTGCTGGTTACTCCTTCAAACCACTTTCTACACTCCATGCACAGCCACTGCTGCACTTGTAGGAAACTAGCAGCTTCGTATCCAAGTATTGTCTCTACTGGTCAAGATATCACCGGACAACCAAGAGCTCCAAGGACAAGAATGCCAATCAAATCATAAGTACGATGAGATCACTGCAGGTCGGGCGATGCTTATGTAATATTTACCAGTGACCGTCGTGAACTTCCCCAGAGTTTCTTCAGCGTCCACCTGCATCTCAAGGCAGATTTGCCCCGTCGATATTCATTTCCATTTCTCCGGCGCTGGGCCTGCGGTACCCTATTTCCTTGTTATTACAGGGCCCCTCTCCTCCCTTCGTCGCGTGTCTCGGTGTCCTTGACTTTGCGGGAACTACGACGGCCAGTGACCCATTATCCAGATATGCTTGAGTACAGGAATGGACTTCGAAGCCAGCAGTTTGAGAGCCGAAGAACAGTTCTGGAATGGTGAGTAGAGACACCTCTGTGGATCTATCCGTTCGTGCGCTTCTAGGGGGATGGTCAATTTGTGATATGCTAGTCCTGAACTTGGTTGGCTAACCTAGTCTCTCTACCGGTAGAATTGGACGACGTTCTAAAACGGCAATGCGATTCACACGAGGAGATCGATGATAGCTTGCGCACATATTTGTCCTTGCTTGAGAGTTGCAGAGGTATTTGGATTGTTCCTTTGCGGGCATATTTGCCAACATATCCGATTTTCTGACACGAAATTCGCAAGCAGAAGACTTCTTCGACCCCGACCATGACATTACCCGATGTACGGAGCTGGTTTTGTCATCTCCACTATTCACGAATAATGCAGATTATATACGACTTCAGATAATATACAGCTTACTCCAGGTATATACATTTCAGGCTGAGCTTTGGTACGGGACATCACATCTAACCGGGATAATTCGTCTCATAGGAAGATTCACATGAAAATCTGCTTGGGATCGTGTCCCTCCTCCTCTTCGACGGGTGTGAAAATGAAGCCACCTTCGAGATGATGTGTGAAGAAGGGGCATTTTGTCGACTATTGGAATTAATACAATCGCTAAGGGACAATGGCCATTCTGGCAGTGGTATCGAAGCTAGCCTGCACCGGTTGTTAATGGATCTCTTGTATGAGATGTCAAGGATCCAGAGGGTTAAGATAGAAGACTTAGGTGAGTCTAACTCTAGGAGTGATTTCTAGTCGTTATTATTGCAGAGCTGCTTTGCTTCGGATAGCTGCGAGTAGCATGTTGTGATCATATTACTTACATCTTCCCCTCATAGTCACCGTGGATGATGGGTTCATAAGGTATCTTCTACAAATAATCGAAGGGCCCCCAGAGGACCCTAATGACCCGTATCATTATCCTGTGATTCGAGTTTTGGTATGATATCTTTTTCTCTAATTTTGGCATTATCAATTCTGACTTGACTCCTATGTAGCTAGTTCTCAATGAGCAGTTCATGGTATCAAGCCATGACCCCACCGGGGACATGACTACAACCATGCCACTAACGAACAAAGTAATGAAAGTTCTGTCTATGCATGGCAGTCTGTATAAGACTTTTGGAGAAAACATCATTCTGCTCCTTAACCGTGAAGGTACATTTTATTCCTTCACCACCTAAAATTTCCCATAAACTAATGACATTGAATTAGACGAAACATCTTTACAGCTTCTCACCCTCAAAATTCTATACCTGCTATTTACGACGCCCTCCACTTATGAATATTTTTATACTAATGATCTTCGTGTTCTTGTCGATATTCTTATTCGTAACCTTTATGATCTCCCTGAAGATGCAATGCCTCTCCGCCATACATATCTCAGAGTTTTATACCCACTTCTTGCTCATACTCAATTGAAGTATCCTCCGCACGATAGACGAGAGGAGCTTAGAAAGCTCTTCACCACTCTAATTAGGGGTCAATGGTCTGATACGGATGCTGGTGACGATAGCGATAGAATCCTTCATTTCAACGAAGTGGATGATACCACAAAAAGGCTTGTCTTGCGGTGTAGCCAGGTTGAGTGGATATGCGAAGGAACTAATTGGTTCACAAAAGAGTTATCCGAACCAGTATCGATTGAGACTTCGAGGGCGAATGGCCATGCCAATACGGATTCATTGGGAAGTGTGGAAGTTCCTAGCATTGGTTCACCAATTTCACCTCAGACCAGTCTGGATGAGAATCTTCACGGACATGATACCTCATCATCACCGAACCAACGCCCGGCTGCCGTATCAACGGCCCTCGGGCTTGACTCTGCACGCTCTTCTTCTCATAGCATTGCAAAGGTAGCTTCTCACAAAGAGAAACCGGGCGTCGTTATACCGAGTAAAGGAGTGGCTGTGGTGAAACAAAAGCCAGAACCTCCAGTGGCACGCCGTTCCAGAGCGCGTCGAAGAGCCGAATCAAAGGAAGCAGGTGAAAGGGCAAGTTCAAGCCATGGATATCGAGGATCCTCGGAATCAGGGATTTCGAAATTTCATCCGGCAGAACCAGAGGATGCAGCAGAGAACCCTACCTCCGCCTCCTCTCCTGTTCGTAAAATTGAAGATAATACTGCTTGCTCGAGCCCGAAGGAGCCTGTGGTTCAATCGCCTGATTCGATCACATCCGCATCATACTGCTTCCCTCCATCTTCTGGCTCGCATAAAACCCATCTTCACCACCCTAGCACACCCCCAGCAGTTCCTCCTCCTCGCAGATCTTCACACTCTGTACCTCCAACTCATCCTGTCAAATCCCATCACCATCACCACGTCAGACAACAACACTCGGCCACCCGTCCTCCACCTCCGCCTCCACACAATCCACATAATTGTCCGCCTAACAAGCCATCTCAGAAGCCAGAGCCCCCGAGAACCAGGCGGTGGCGTGCGCATCAATACCACCAGAAGCATCAAGATACCAATAGCCATGTCAATGCTAACCCTGATACCCAAAACTGCACTGCATCGCCAACCGAAGCCAGCCACAATCAATCTTCATCACAGCCTCAAACACCACACACAAATGGCAGTACAGATATTCCTTCTACTCCAACCATAACAGTGGAGATGGTTGAGAATGAACTTCCTGAGAAAATGGAGAACGCTCATATTACCTGAGGAAGGGGTTTTTTAATTTTGCCAAATTTGTACTTAGATGCATAGCGATTTGAAATTACATCCTTTTTTCCCATTACGAGCGTCATTGCTACATCGCAGATGAAATCTAGTGCTGTGTCTACGAGTGAAGTAGAGAAGTGAGATCTTGATGACGAGGGGTATTCATTTGATGTTCTAAAATATACTAAGCTAATACATATTACCCCCTTAAAGAACCATTTTGGCCTTTGATTTTTTTTTTTTTTTTTCTCATTTTATTTTTTTAAATCCCTTTTTTCCCACCTTTTCAAATTCAACAGCGTGTCATCGTAAAATGTTTTCACTTTGCAGCATCTTTTCGTTTGTCGTAAAATCAGAATGCTTATGTGTAGAGCATCAATCAGATAGGCGATTACTAGATCGACCTTTAGTAGATACCCCAGTACTTCTCTGCACCGAAAGTGTTGGAACCATCTACTTTCCATGGATCATCGAAAGCAGAGAATAAGAACAGCTCTCCATTGGTATCTTTGTAAGCCTGCTTTATGTTCTCGATAGCAACACGCTGGTTCTCTCTTGAAGGGAAAGCTTCTCCGTTTTGGTAACCGCCATGAGGCCATCCGGTTTCAGTGACAATAACTCTCTTGGCTCCGTGTACGGCATTAGAAACAGCCTTGGATTGCTCTCTAACAAACTGTCCGGCTTCAGAAGCGGAGGTATGCGGATCGAAAAATGGGTGGATATTGACAGCACAGAAATCAGATGCGTAACAAATTTCAGGATGGGCCGTCATGGCATTGACGGTGTCGACGGCTACAACTGGGCCATTGTATCCGTTGGAACGCAGTAAATCTCGGGAGTGGTTGACGGCGTTGACGAGGGCGTTAGCTGATGCTTTTCCGGTGTTAACGACTTCGTTGCCAATAGCAACGGCGTAGATGTATGCCCAGTTGTTCTTTGCAGCAGCAAGAAAGATGTTCAAATCAGAGTCGACGTTTTGAATGGTGAAAAGGCCAAGCATAACTTTCTTGTTGTAAGCCTTTGCCGCATTAAGCATCATTGCAATTTGGTTGCAGTCAACACCATAGGAACGAACAATGCTATACTCATTCAGCTTTGCAAAGTCTACATTGACTTGGTCCTGGTTTTTGCATTTTCCGTCAGCAGCATATGGGGCATAGCAGATTCCAAGCCCATTTGCAGGAGTCCATTTGTCAGTAGGGCCCTTGGCTGGTGAGGAAGTAGGAGCTGGTACGTTTGAAGGCTTGCTTGGAGCTAGAGACTGAGTAGATGTCAGAGGCTCGGTTGGCCTAACAGAGGTCGGCGTGACTTCAGTAATCGTGGTCTTGGTGACGCTCGTCTCTGTTGGCTTAACAGTCGTGCCCGGACCCGTAATGGTAGGCTCATTTGCTGTGGTCTCTGTTTTCTTTGGCTCGGTGATAGTGGGCTGCACTGGGGGGACACCAGTTTGCTTATCAGTAGTCTTCGGCTCAGTAATAACAGGTTCCGAAGGCTTCAAGCCCGTAGTAGTGATATCCTTAGCGGTTTGTTTAATCTCAGTTGGTCCAGGCTTTAGATCAGGAATTTTCACCTCGGTGGTAGGCTCTGGCTTAGGGACAAAGGTAGAGACAGAAGTGGGTATATTGGTGACCGTGGGGGTAAACATAGTAGAGGTATCGGGGGATATAGTAGTGCCGACGTCTCCATTGTCAGGCGTAGGATGAATAGTCTTGAAAGAATTCATTCCCTTAGTCTCAATAGTGACGGTATTGCCAGCATTATCAACCCAGTTGATAACCTCAGGCACATTAACAACAATAGTATCAGTCACATAAGCGCGTTTGTCCAGGCTATAGGCATGATTGTGGTCTAGAGTAGAAGAGAATAAGTGTCTGGCCCAAGGTAAGACGCGTAGCAAGGCCCCCTGAGGGAATAAACATTGATAGAAGAACATACTGTGAGGCCTAGCAACCACAGAGCCTGGAAGAAAGAGAGCGGCATAGATGAAGAGGTTACTCTTCATCTTGCTTCTTGCTGTACCTAAAAGGATACACAGATAGAGACAGAAAAGGGTATCTAAAGGGGTTAATGTAATGGTTAGCAGCTTTATCGACGCGTCTCCAGAGCTAGCAGATCTAGATAGAACGCAGCAAGCACAGAAAAAGGGGCAAGCGGCGTACTAGTAAGCTGCGTGCTGGGAAGGTTGGTGATAGTTAAGAGGGTATTTCTGTGGTATCAAGTTGTGGTGGGAGGTTGAAGAAAGAAGAAGAAGAAGAAGAAGAGAAAGAAAGATTTCAGGAGAAATAAATAGGGGGTTGGGAGAGACGCGTAAGTAAAGGAAGACCACAACAAGTAAGTGAAGTGAGGGAAACAGAGTGAATAAAGTGATATCAAGCCATAGACTACCAGCTCTCTCCTTTCTTTTGCTTTTATATAACGGATAGATATCAGTCATAGGTATTAATTTGGTATATTTATTATAGCAGAGCTTCTGCTTTTACATACGGTAGATACTGGATATAGGTATATAGGTAGGGTATTAGGATATTAAATTGGGTATACAGCATGCCAGGTGAGCCTGTCAATACAGATGTACATCTAGAGATTGATTAGCCATATATATCAAGCTGAACCACACTAGCCAGGGAATACATACTTGAAGTCATTGCCATCACTGTCTTAATAGGCCCTCTATATCGCCAGAAGATCCAGAAGGGGCCATCACATATCCACATTAGTCCATTTCGTTGATTAAAAATATATATGTACTATCTAGGAGAAGAGTACAGAGAGCCCCAGCAACGAGGGAAAGAGGCCATAGGGTGACGCTAGAGAAGAGGAAGCTAGATGTACAGGTAGTAATATTAAGGAGATATTAAAAGGATGCTTGTGCTTCGTGTCTAGATTCATCGCTTTTGTCGAAGAATCTTCGTGATGGCATGGCGGATGACAATGCCGGCCTTCTCGATCTCCTTCTTGGACAGGCCTGTGGTAATGCAAACCTTGAGGGCAGGGGCAGCGGGAATATGGTTCTGTTTAGTGATAGTCTCGTCAGGGACAGGCTTGAGACGGGTGATAAGCACACCATTGGCTAGCGTCTCATCAACGATCTCTTGCAGGATGTGATGCTGGTCTTCGATGGTGAGGCGTTTGGACGAAACCACTTCAGGCTTAAGCACGAGCATCATGACGGGATTCTCTGGAGCGCTGGTGCAGTACACCCAGTCACTGCGAGGATCAAGTTGGGTCCACATAGCCTTGATGTTCTCTCTGAGTTGAACGATGAGCTCGGGGCTATTGTGCAGCAGGGCTATGGTCTCACTTGCTGTCGTGGCTAGCAGCGCAGTCGGGGCGGCAGAGTAGCAGTAGGCTGAGGCAGAGATGCGCTGGTGGTTGACGATTTCTTTGGATCCGGCACAGAAGCCGCCACCGCCAATGAACACTCCGGACAATGAACCAATGATCATATCAGCTTCTGCTGGGTCGACATTCTGATGCTCAGTGATACCACGGCCAGTACGGCCAAGTACTCCAAAGGAGACACTCTCGTCCAGGATAAGTCTGAACTTGTATCGAAGTTTCAACTCGACCTACATAAGTTAGTGATTGTTAGGAATGGAATAGCACACAAGAAAGTAAGGTCGACATACGATCTTAGGCAAATCACACATGTCACCCCTATCCTGGAACAGCCCTTCGGTGATGATGAATCTCCGGGTCAACGGCTTTTTTGCCTGCTCCTTGGTAATTTTGCTTAAAACACGTTCCAAGTCATCCATATCATTATGTTCATACCACCTCACTGTACTTCTTGAGATCTGAATACCTTTCCGAATAGCATGGTTAACTCCCTTATCCACAACGATGATATCACCACGCTTAGAAAATGCCGGAATAACACTAGAGATCGTCGAAAAGGCCTGAGAATAGATGATACAAGCGGGAGTACCGAGGAACGTAGCAACGTCAGCTTCAGTCCGCATGTGCACATCCTGAGTTCCGTAGAATCCGGGAGGTCCACACGGACCAACTCCATACGTTCGAACGGTCTGAATAGCTTTCTCCTTTAGAGTGTCATTCGCAACGAAGTTGTAGAAGTTATACGACGCAAGGTTCGTAACAGTTCGTCCGTTCACGAGCTTAGATTTTGGACCGGTAGGACTAGAGACCAATAAGCGATGAACATTCTAATGCAGTCACAAGAACCAACTCACCCCGTAAGCACAACTCGTTTCTCAACATCTTCTTCATCTTGCGTGGTCGAAGGCAAAACAAGTGGTTCTGGAGTCCAATCATCTACCAAATCATCGATTTCCTATGGCACAGCTCAGCTATCCGACCAAACAAAGAGGCGAAGACAAAACAGAGGTAATTGAGAGCTCATACCTCCTCCGAAAGAGGCACAAAGTCACGTTTAGTCGAATATTTCGGCGCAAGAAGATATCTCACTGCAAAAAGGAACAGGAAAAGCTCCACGGCCGAGCGGACAGGGTCATTCTGATAGCTCGACTTGATATATCGGAGGACAATAGCTGAGCCGGGAACGCGCTGGAACTGGTCTGCTAGGATATGGAGGTATTCAAGGGTGATTCTCTGCGTCTCCTGGAGGTCCATCATGTCATTGTGTATCCCTTCAGTTCGTTACTAGGCTGCAGGTTTCCCTTATCGATTGGGTTGGAAATTTGGTAGGGAGATGAAACGGAGGCGTCGGAAGTAGGAGGACGGAGGCTGGAGAAAGCGTCAATTAACGAGAGAGCACTTCAGTCAGTGTGACAAGACGCTGTAGGAGGGGATATAGGTAGACGACGAGTTCCTCAAGCAGAGGCGGATGAAGATGTTTTTGCTCTTCTCTCTCTCTTCGAGCTGACTTTTTTTCATTATTTGATAGTTAGCAGGAAGGATTGAGATAACTAGCATCACGTGATATTAAGGGGCCCGGCTGCATACTAATTTTCCAAACATCAATAGTAAATTAATATTAAATTAACTAGCAGCTACGGAGTACTAATTATCGATATTAATAGAGCTAAGCTTCTCTGTATTTGTTTCACTCCTTATTTTGTAGCAGAGACGAATATCTGTCCATAATATCATTGACTGTGGAAGAGTTCATGTCTCTGGAAGACCTGATTGGCTGACGAACGGGTCGTAACTACCGCCTCCGAAGATATAAAAATCATCGTCTCCCTCCGAGTTACTTAACGATTTACTCCGTACGGAGTACTTTACTGACCGTTAAGTTCAAATATGCTCTGGTTCAACGGCGCTTATTGGGACAACATGATGTGCTTTAGCAAGGTATATATATTCTGAGGAACAAGCCAAGAAGAGAACCCCTTATTCAAAGACGGCAATACATATAATTTCCTACTTACGTTGTCCCGCTTCAAATACTCAATGGTATTGCGCCGGCCTAAACTCGTTCAGAATATAGCCCTGTAACTGGGTGATACTCACAAGTATTTGTATACTTGATATTACACCAAAGCAGCAGATAGACCGTGCCTACCGAAAAGTCGGTCCGATCTCACACGGCAGACATTTCAAACGAAGGCTTGATTGCTCGAGATGCCCGCAGGGGTATATAAATACCAGGTGCCTAGGAGATATGCAAGTTATAGCGAATGAGTCAGTACAATGTACTAGCGTTGGGGCGAAGTGCATGCATTAACCCCGAGCAACGTATAACTAAAACCGTAGTTAGCGATCTCGGGTTGCCATCAATATGTCCGTTGGATTGACCACGCAAGAGAGTATCCTTTCGTCATGGATTCAGACCTCTACCGTCTCATGGTTCTCCATAGGAGAACAGATATCAGCTTCCGCCAGGTCCTGGGCCGAGCCCAGAGTAGATCTATCCGTCAGAGTCGTCTTTTTTCGCACTAATAGAGCAACCCCTGCGTCTAAGCAAGGCTGCAAGGCAGTGTGACTCAGTGAAATAGCAGGCGCTGTGGGGTTACCAAGAGGACTAGAGATATGGAATCTAGGATGTACGGCGATTCTGGCACGATGACATCCATGACATGCCGAAGCAGGCAGCAAAGAGGGAATCAAATTCGGTTAGCCAAGAGACAGCAGCGTCTTCCAACAGTTAAGAAGCCCGACATATAACCCGATGCCAGGCTGCCATTAAAAATACTCCTGAGAAGGTATAAATCAGAGGATTCATCGTCGGGATAGGTCAAAGGATGTAGAAAGTGTCCCAAATCTTGACCTGAATCCGGCATCATCTCGACTTCATGCAGCCTAGTTAACGTTAACTAGGTATGAGCTCAATAACTCCAGCGGCTCTTATGGATAGAATTCCCGTGGGACAGCGCCTACGTTCTGCATGCAATGAATGTCACGCATCAAAGGTGGTCAAACTCTCCAACCGGACGTTGAGAACACTCAACTGACAAACATCATGTATAACCAGGTGAAATGCAGCGGGGAGAGGACTGGATGCCAGCGATGTATCGGTGCTGGTATGTGATATATCTAGTCATTTCCTTTGTCGTAATGGGGACTCTTTCTCACTGACTAAGGATATAACTGTCAATTTGGGATATCCATGGTTGGCCGATGCTCCAAGGGACGTCGGCGCCGCAAGCGAAGCAAAGACGAGGTTGCACTCGACTCGGACATGAGAGCAGCTTCCACAGCGAGACAAGCATGCCTATTGCAGGGCAGTGTCATGGAGCCTACGTCTCCCATAGACCCGGATCTCGCATCACTTCTTGACTGGGAATCCTACCAAGCATCTGGACTTGGAGGTCAATATACCAACAGAGATGTAAACTTGACTGCATCAACAACGGAGGACGCCCTTGGGGTTGTCTTGAGTCAGCTTGATGCGGCCATTCCAGCAGATGATCGCTCATTTGGGCAGCAAAGTAGCCTCACTTCATCATCTTCAGCTACTAGTCCCGCTTATCCAGCACTTCCACTCACACCTTGCATAACAGCTACCATAGCTCCGTCCATCTCTGAGAATATGGAGCAAGAAGAGACACCGGAAGAGACTGGGAATCCAAACAACGAAACAAGCCTTCACGTTCTTTTTCAAGTCATGTCCAACCTAGAGGCTGAAATGAGCGATCCTAACTCGAGCATTGATAAGGCTATGCATACTGTGAAGACAAGCATCAAGGAAGTCCAGTCCATCGTACAGTGCAGGCAATGGAAAACGCCTGTGGTTGGTCTGATGTTAGCATTGGTCGTTATCGATGTTGCATTAATTTTGATTGAAAACGTCGTCTCCCGATGGAGCCACCTGGGCAACCGACAGGTTTCAGGATCTCTAATACTCGGCCTGTACAGGGCTGAAAACGAGGAGACAACAGCTATCTGGGGTCATATTATAATGATTGAACTTAAACGCCTGCAGAAGCTGATAGAAGTACTTGGGGCTCATCTTAATGGTTTAAGTCACTGTCAAAATAGCGAGCAGATGGCAGGTCGTCTCAACAGCTCTTGCTCCTGCCAAAAGCAAAAGGTAGCATTGATAATTGCTAATTTGCAAGGGTATTACCAGCAACACTTCAACTGTGTTTCGGCTTCATAATCATATCCATTGGTTGGTAAACTTAATATTTCTATTTTTCCTGGCTATCGGTGATATCTCAATGACAGCGACGGTTAGTTCCCTTAAACAAACGTATACGTAATCGCTTCTCGGATTTGACGGGCTATATTCAATGCCTCCTCACGACTCTTGCGAGAGAAGACATTAAAGTAACCTAGAAAGGTGTTCCGGCCTGTGCTCGGATGTGGGACATGTTGTCCTCGTTTCACAAAACAGCCATATCTACTGATGAATGGTTTGAGATCAGGTCTTCGTGCAATAAGTTCAGTGCAGATGTCATCTGAATCAAAGATCCCTTCACATGTGGATGGAAAGTCAGCTGGGATAAAGACCATGACACTGGTATATTGTGTGCCCTTCACAAATGGGTGAGCCAGAGCAAATACACGGGTCTTATCCCCCACAGCAGAAAGTAACGCTGGACCCCAATAGTCAATTCCATAGGTGGATTCAATGATATGAGAGCCAGTCATTCCTGGGGGACGTGGGTTAATCTCAATTAGCCATGCCTTCGGTGAATGCGTGGCCATATCAGTCCGTGGTGAGAGGATCATAATGCCACCCTTAGTTGTATATTCGACTGTAGAGTTCTGTACGCGTCCCTCCAAATGCATCACTCCGTTCTCTATACCGAGCGATAGCAGCATGGCTAGGAAGGTATCGCGCAGAAGCTGGAGTTCCACTTCTGGTAGCTTTGAAGGAAAAACGCTGTATAGCTCGTGGAAGTTGGATAAAGAACCAAGGCTTTGTCCATTGATATCGGCCGTTTTTGGCATGTCATCAGATACTTCGAAAAAAAGTAGTTCGCCATCCTGTAAAATAAGATTGATATCAACCTCTGGCCCGTCACAATAGGGCTCAATAACGAGTTCGTGCCCGTGACGAGAAGCAAGTGCAGTGCGTACAGCGTCCTCGAGGGAGGTCTGTGAGTCAACACGGTGGACACCTTCAGAACTCCATCCCCCACAGGGCTTGACAATCATAGGGTAGGGCAGGTGCAGGTCGGTCTCCTGGCAGATCGAGACAGCTTGGTCCAGACTCTTCACATGGTAGGCCTGGCGCCCCGCATGTATACTCGAAAGATACTTGTTAGTAGCTACATTTAGGCCTTCAGATGAGTTCGAAGGCAGATTGAGGGCCTTTGCGGCCTCAGCAACATAGGGCCAGTAGTTATCCGCAAAAGTGACAATACCATCTATAGGTTTGCCGTAGGCTTGCAGAGATGCGAGAATATTATCTCTCATCTCTGCAGTCGGAGGATTAGTTAGCCGCGTGGGGAGGAATGCCTCGCATACGGAGCTGCCAGATGTTTCAAGCCAGTGGCCGGAGTTATCCAGGACGACCAGACTGATTCCCAGCGCAGCAGCAGCAGTGTAAAGACCAAGGCCGTCTTCGGGATGCGAGCTATTTGCTTCAATGAGGGCAAGCCTCCTCAGGCGTGGTGTCTCTGTCTCAATAATCCATGGGAAAGAAAGCCGATTATCAAGCTCCTGATCGAGGTTCGAGGATACGACTTTCAAGTCTGACTGGGGTGTCTGACAGACAAGTATGCCGGCCGTGGCTTTGGAAGCTACCGCAGGCAACGAGATATCCTCCCTACTGCTGAGATCCGTAGGGTGCTGCGGAGTGTCGCTTCCATAGCTCTGAAGCGGCCGTGCAAAGGACTCGACTTGCTCCACAAACAAACAGTCACGGAGACGTAGGGGAATAGTGTCTGATCGCACTATGTACCCCTTTGCCTGCGGAATAATCAGTTTCACCAGCCGTTTCTGGCCCTGAGTTGCTGATGTAGCGAGAAGCCGCAGGAAGAAGCGGTAGGCTTCCAGTCCGCCAAAGGAATCGGCCTCAAGCGTAGTTGAATGTTGAGAGCCCTGGTCCACAGCAACAAGGCGAAGGTTGTCCATGTACGAGCAGGCAGAGCCGACATTAACGCTGGTGAAGACACAGTCCACGGATTCCCAGCGGTTGTTGTCCCAGGACGAAGTTCGCAAAATTCGCCATGAGTGTTCACTCAGCAAGACTTCTGGCGCTTAGTTAACCAGATCTAACAAATGGGCTTCAGGTAGTTACTTACTGCCTTCGTTCCATAGCTGGAGCTTTTGAGAGGCCGCCATAGTGACGGTGAGAGAGGTATTTATGATGTGATATTAAGTTGAAGGACGAGACGGAAGCCATGATGGGTAACTGTTTATATAGCACAACTGCAGGACAGTCCGGCATGATCGGATAGGTAACAATTGGTAAACTATTCTGTGGACGAAGTTACGGTCACCGAACGTACCCTGGACGTTTCTCGGGGCGCTCACGAAGCTGTAGACCCCGAGTAAACGGGCCGTATCATAGCATATCAAGTCATAATTGGATGCCGAGCCCCTGACAACATAGTGGTCACCTGACCTGGCGAGGTCTTGCGTTACCGCCTGCCCAGCTATGAACTCCCTGACTCATCGGCCCGCTCGGATGCTCTAATCATGTAAGATCGGGTGTAATGGGTATCGCATATCAAGACCCAGATAGCTTGGATATCTGTACAAAAGTGCTGGGATGTTAAAATGATAGAGAGAGGAGGTAAAGACTAGATAGATACAATTGAGTCCTGAATATCATATGCTAAATGTAGTGTTTTTGTTCGAATTACGAGTACTATTCAAGCTAGAAGGAAAAGAAAAAGGAAAATACAGACCCCAATACCATGATAGAAGATAGAACATTAGTCTAATACAAGGCCAAAAGCCCACGGAGTGTTTGATCAATAAAGGGGGGGGTGTTCGAAAGGGGTAGGAAAAGATAGCAAACTGACACAATCCAACTCCACATCTTGGGGGAAAAGGAGACAACTAAAAACACACTAGAGGAGCGTTTCATTCCATTATAGAGGTGGCGAGAAATGCAAAATGCGAAAGGCAGGAGGGGAAATAACAAGATAAGAGAGGATAGGAAATACCGTACATAATGGGGTGTTTATTTTCGCCTACAACCCGGGCAAGCTTGGTTCGTAACATGTTCTTTTCTTTTCTTTTTTTTTTTAATCTTTTTTTGCTTTTGTTTTGGTTCAGCGCACCTCCACCGGCAGATGGCACACTGAAGGGCGAGTGAGTGACACGAAATGGCGGGAAAAGATGAAGATATAGATGAGCTGCTGTTTTGTCTTTAGAAGCGGAAGAGCTTGGCAGCTTCAGTGTTCTCTGCGCCAGCACCGCCGGTTGCAGCCTTTCCAGTATGGCTGGAGCTGGTGTCATTGTTGTTAAGACCACTGGGTTGCAACAGCTGCAGGGGGATATCTGGAAGGCTGATCTTGAGGGTCTTCATGATCAGAGGGCCGGCGATAACAATGGCAAAGAGGAAGAACATGACGAAGTATAGAATCGCAAAGCGGATGACACGGCGCTTGCGAAGCTTCGACTGCTTGAGAGAGTAGATTGGAGGTCGGATTTGACGGCTAAGAATTGTCAGTATACGTAATTTTAAAAAGGGATTGCAGACTGAACTTACCTTGGTCTGAGCCAGAAGAGGATGACAGAGTGACCCTTGTCAACATATGGGATACACAAGGCCGGAAGCATGAGAATCAAGATGACATGGCCAAGGATGAAGTCAGCAGCAAACATGCCGAGTTCGGTGATCTTGCAGAGGAATTCACGGCCAGGTTGAGACAGCGAGTGCCAACCCATACCGTACCATTTACCAGTCCACCAGGCAATGTTAGCATCATCTTGACGGAACTCTCTTGTCAGGGCAAGGCCAATGATGAGCTTGAAGACAAATCGCTGGATGGCAGTGACAGCAATCATTCCAGCAAGGGTACGGCTGAAAGAGAAGCCCTCAAGGAAGAACATGATTTCAAAGAAGATGAGGAGGCCAACAACAGCGAATCCGTGAGCAATGGCAGCGAGAACGGCGCCAAATTTCTTGCAGCACATGCTGAGAATGGGACCCATACAGCAGGCCATGCCGAACATACCAAGACAGACACCCGCGTTGAGTGCGATAGGGCCAAGAGCAACAAGACCAACACGGATAAGGGAGTTGGTTGGCTGAATCTTATGATCAGGGTTGTTTTCCTTTCGAACACCAGTCTGAGCGTTGATGAAGAGGTATGGAATGAGAGTCACAGCAACCAGCACCAATGGGCCGATAATTTCACTGAAGAAGATGTTGGAGAACTTGGCTCGTGGGATATCACCAGAGAGCTTCTCAGATGGGGAACCAAGGACCTTGCGCTTGTAACCGGTGATTCGTGTACGCGAGAGACGGCAATAGGCGATCCAAGAAGAGGCATGAGAACGCGAGTTACCACGGGACAGCCATCTCAAGTAGTCACGGTAATCAATGAAGAAATCATTCCAAGAGAACTGGTGAGGGTTGAACAAGAAGGGCGAAATGCAGAGAGCAAGGAGCGATACCCAGAAGTACAACAAGCCAGGCAACCAGACGGTGGCAGTTGCGAATAGAAGCATCATCAGCGATCGTGCACCAAGGTAGATGGATGGACCAGCGAAACGTGAGTAAAGAATACCGAACGGAATACGAGCGGTAGCAAAACCACGACCGGTACCAATATATCGAGCACCACCGAAGGACAAGTTGTTGTGAAGAGAGTTGGCGTAGATCTGACACACAAACACTTCGAATAGAGGAGAGAAGGATCCGAAATGCTTAGCCAAACGAGTAGCAGCCCTCCAGAAACCACGCTCAGTCAATTCTTGAACAACCAGCGGCAAGAAGGATAGCAGGAAAACGATGCAAATAGACAAGATACAACGGTTGACCCAGTCCTTGATGGGGTTAAGATCAGCGCATCCAGTTGGCATCAATTCATCGGTAATTGGAACACCCTTCTTAACCTGGCAAAGGATAGTCTCATGTTTCAAGGCTCCGAGGTTGATAAGACAGATCATGAAGAGCTGCACAGACAAAATGATGAAGATGTTGTTGATGTGGAAACCAGGATGGGCATAGAAGAAGGACAAGAATCTGTCGAGCGGCAACTGGGTTCCTAAGTAGTAGTATTCACGAGAAAGCATCTGTTCACCCATACCAGTTCCGATTTTGGTGGTGAAGTTAAGAATAGAGCCAAATCCAAGATCACGACCCTTACCGCACTGGTAGTATTCACAGTGCTTGATACGGCCACCACGGAGCAGAGCATTCATACCGGCGTAAATATCCTCGTTAAGATGCAGACCCTTTTGAGCTTTGGAGACACCACCACGGGTATTCATGAAGATAGCGTTAAGGAAATCAGGATGTCCGTAGTGAAGCTTGCCACCAATCTGAGCGAGAGTACGAGCGAAGAGAGTACCGAATGTCTGTTCCTTTCCGGCAGCAACGTCACCAAGAATACCAATGTTCTCAGAGAAAATGTATTCACGAGCTCCAAGAATGGCAACAGGGTCGAAGTTGACTGGTGGAAGACCTGGAGTGTATGGAGAGATGTTTTCAGTGGTCATTTCCTCGAATTCAGCAAGCACACTTCGAATCTTCAAACATTCTTCCAAGTAGTTGTCCTGGTTAGCGTCGATAAGCTGGATGTATTCACCACGGTAGAAGATGATGGCATGGTTCTGGTTGTCAGACTTTCCGTCACCAAGAATTGGGTTACCAGAAAGCTGGACTCTGAACTTTGGTCGTCGAAGGCCGTTCTCCAAGATTTCAGAGTGTCCATCGATGAGGGCAGAGAACAGTCGGGGCTCTTCACCCTCATTCACTGGAGGCTCTTCGTCAAGATATGCGATCTGAAGGTCAGGGTAGGCACGGAGCAAGAATTCAGTGTTTTCACGTTCCTCTTTGTTGAACTTGGCGAATCGCTGCATGGAAACACAGATCTTGAACTTGCGGCGGGCCATGCGTTCCAATTCACGTTCCAATTTGTCAGAGTTACCGCCAAACATTTGGACAACCTCGGGGTTTTCAACACGGTAGAGCAACTTAATAGCACGGCTGTAGTTCATGAATCCAGAAATGGTACGGTACAGAGTCTGAGAACGGAGGGAAGCCCAGATACGAGTGCGGAGAGTGTACTCGGGAGCAGCGGACTTGAAACCTATGCAGTAGAACGGAAGGTCATTGATCTTGCTCTTTTGGGCGTCCTTTGCGTTCTTCTCATCATCTCCGTTAAACTGGGAGGTCTCATCAGCCAGAATCTTGGTATCTTTGACGAAGCAGTCCCATTCGTGTGGGTGAAGCTGCTTAAGGTATTCCAACAGGGTCACACGGGAGTATGGTTCATCTTCACGGATAATCTCACGCAGGGACAAGAGAATCTTTTCACTGTAATGGGGAATCAGGACAGTGAAAGTTGGCATGTTGTCAACAGGTACTGGCTCTGGGATTGGAGTAGACAGAGACTGGGCAAAGAAGGAGATACGGCGTTCGGCTTCGCTAAGAGGTGGGAAGAACTCGGTCTTGAAGGAGTGATCTTCCTGAGAGACGAAGAAAGTTGGCGCACGAAGGGTACGCTTGCCTTCTTGCTCGGATGGAACCTGATGATAGAGGAGCTTTTGAACGTGGTCGATAGCCAAGAGATGCTCACGGTACATAGAAATGACAACTGCGTTCCACACCTGAGAGATAAGAACCTTGGGTTTGTACTTGATTTCCATGTCAGTGGTAGCAAGAACCTTGGAGTAGATACGCTTTGGCAGGCGAGAGAAGATGTTCCTCCATGGAGTCCAGATGGAAACACCAAGGTAAAAGGATCTGGCAACGGAGAAGATAGCGTTGAGGATAATGTACCACAGATAGGTATCCAAGAAGAAGAGGACTAGATCGGTAAAGAACATGAGTCCGAGGAGAATCTTTGGCTGGTATTTGCAAAGGATGTCCTTCAAAATCGCGTCACCGTGACAGATACCAATCTGGGTGTTGGACAAAATTCGAATCGGATCCTTGAGCGAAAGAGTCAGGAAGACGTAAGACTCTCCAAGCTTAGCTCCGAAAACGCAAACCCACAATCCGTAAGACATCCATCGGTCATTGCCTCTGAGGCGAGGATAGCTAGCAGTGAACGTCTGACTGGCAACATACTGCCGGGAGTTTCGCTTAAGGTAACTTCCGAAAAGACCACCAAGCGGCATGACCGAGAAGAAGATGAACGTGATCAAGGCAATGAAGAACTGTGCAATTCCAAGAGCAAGAGCGATCTTGTCCTTTCCTGCATCCTGACTGATGAAGAAGACATAAACGCTAGGACCCAGGTTGACAATAAACACAGCAAGCAGGAAGAGAAGACGTTTCGACAGATGCTGCGCACCAGCCCATTGACGAGGAACATAACACCATTCAGCGAGAGTAGCCCAGACGTTGATGAAAGCAGCAATGGCACCACCGAGACCAACGGCAGACCAGACGGCGGCAGCTGGCGGGGACTCGTTGCCTTGCTGAGTATAATTCTTAGTGTAGAGAGTCTGGGAGTTGTAGGCAGTGTAGAACCAGAAAGCAGTAACGTGGATGATCCAGATACGGTTGAAGTTGACAACCATGTGGAACCAGGAGCGAGTTTCCTTGTAGGTCTTGAAGAAACACTTCTTCCAGTTGACATCTTTGAGCTTGTTCCATCGCTCGGCTGGAGGAACGTCAACGAGACGAGTCTTGTCCTCGAGAACGATACGCTCGATACCCTCCGGGTACCAGAAAAGCTGGTTGCAGTCGTCGTAGCCAATAATCTGAGCGTGGTCACGTTCGCGACGGACATATTTGCCGTCGACAATCTCGTAACCCTGGTCACGGCAGTACTGGTACAGCGGAGTGATGATCTCGTTAAGGTAAGTGAATTCTGGAACGGGCTCGACACGGTTCTGGCACTCGGGGGAGCGGAGGTAGTCGTCAGCACACTTGAAGATGAAGCAGAGACACTCCGGCATGAATCTGGTCTGGTTAGCTTCACCCCAGCAGAGCAGGTACAGGGCGATTTGGCGAGCTCTATCATGCTGAGACATGCGGTTCATGCGGGTCTTCCATCTGTACTCGGCTGCCTCGAGACTGTTGTCGCCTTCTAGGGACTCGAGAGTCTCTGCCTCGTCCTTCTGCTCCTCACCGGCCTTCTTCTTGGCGGCCTTTCTGGCTTTGCGAGTACGTCTGTTGGTCTTTCCAAGTTTCATGTTGGCAAATCCAACGGCGTCGTCGAGGTCGAGGTGGGCAGCAAAGTACCAACGGCGGTAATTGGCATTCTCACCGCCAATGTAGTCGGCGTGGAGAGAAAGCAGAGCCTGGTTGGGAGTCATACGAGAGGCTCGAGAGTCGAGCTGGACCATGAAGTGATCGTACATGTTACGCATGCTGTCACGCTGGAAACCAAACTTGTTGACGAGGTCCAAGAAGATCTCCTCGATCTCCTCCTTGGACAGTGGGATCTGGGCGTCAGAGGTCCATGCGGGATAGGGCTCGCGGGATCGTTGGCCCATGGGAAGGGCATCCGTTCCGTAAATGGGAGTGGCAGCTCCAGAGGATCGGTTTCCGTAGGAAATCTGAGAGGATGGAGGTCGGTATCCTCGGCCACCCATCTGGCTCTCGCTGTAGCTGTTGTATCGTTCATCACCACGGCCGTAGTAATCACCATCACCACCACGGGCATCAGACCTCATGGTAAAGTCACTAAAGGTCTCCGAGTCCTCCTCGGAGTCATGGGGACGGCGTCTTCCACGGCCCTGGTTGTGGTCTCCAGCACCCTGGTCATAGTACTGGTTGTCGTAGTAATCATCCTGGTAGTACTGCTGCTGGTTGTCATAGTAGCCATCCTGAGGATAGTGCTGATCACCACTGTAATAATCACTTGGAGCAACGCCATTTCAATTAATGACCCGACTAATTCAAATATGGGGGGAGGGTAACTTGAGGTTTACGGTGGGAGGGTGGAGTGTGTGCTTACGCTCTGTCGTAGTAGCCATCACCCTGTTGGTGCTGGCCCTGGGGGTAATCATATTGGTCGTAGTAGGCTCCTCCTTGCTGGTCCTGGTAGTAGGAGTCGCCGTGACCCTGTCCGTGGCCGTTGTAGCCATCATCATAATGGTCCTGCTGGACCGCCTGGGGGTGCGGGTGGCCGGACATCGTGCGATGGTCTGTCAATTCACACAATCACTGCGACCCGTCAGTCTCAGTCTCGGTCTCTAACACAGTCAAGCACACAAAGGAAACTGACGAGAACTCACCTTAACACGAATCCATGCAGTTGATTTGATGCAGCGTTGAAAGAAGTTCTTTGTGGGCGTTGGATATGCAGTCGTGACGTGACAATCGTGAGTGCAAATGAAACAAGCCCGCTAACACAAAACTTAAGAAACCGAAGAAACCGAGTCTAAACTAGCGATTGAGCGTGAAGAATCGTTTCTCTGACGTCTTTCCTCTATGTCTTCGTGTCTTCTCTTATTTTCTTTTGATGTCGTGAAAAAAAAATGCTCGAGATGCTGGTGGTTTGAAGTGTTTGATGTCGTCCTTTTTTTTCCCTTCTCAACTTTTTTTTTTCGTCGGTAGCAAGAACGAACCACCGGAGCGAGCAGTCGACACTCACTCTTCCAACCAGCAGAGAGAGGAAGAAGAAGAAGAAGAAGAAGAAAAGAAAAAAAGAGCGAAAGGTCGAGTGCACACAACGAGTGACTTCGGTGCGATATTAGAAGAGGAAGAGGGAGGAGGAGAGGGTGAAGAGGGCGAAGAGGGAGGGCAGAGCGGAGAGTCGAGAAGGGGAGAGCGAAGAAAAGGGAAAAAAGGGCGGCAAAGGACGAGCAAGAATAAGAAAAGAAAAGAAGCAAAAAAGGTGACGATAGAGAGGAAAAGCAGGAGACTTGACGTGTCGACGATTAGCCTGCAGGAGATTTAATTATTATTTCCTCGCTGGCTTCTTTTTCTCTCTCTCGCCGTCGTCGTGCGCTGGCTGGCCTTTGCTTCTTTTTTCTACCTTAAAGATGCTTCGTCCGATGGCTTCTGCAGTTTCTCTGCGGCTTCGTTGTGCCTGGAAGGACTCGCAAAGGGGATCGCTCTGTCGGCTTCCACAGCGTCGTCGTCAATTGCTCGGATTTCACAGGAAGAAGAAGAAAAGAAGAAGGGAGAAAAAGGTAAAATTACAGGCTGGCGCTTTTTTTCCCTCGATCTAATCGTGTATTTGCTTGTTTATTGCGTATTGGCGATACGATATCTCTGTATTACTGTAAGTTACACTCTGCCTGCAGCTGATATCCATGTATGGTAACTGTAATACTAGTACGCGGCTGGTGATACAGGGGCGAGGGATCCCCAGCCAACCCAGATGGCGGCCCCCTTAGCTCTCCTGGCAAGCCTTTCTGCCTCCTCTGGATGGAGATGGGTTACCCCCTGGCCCCACAGGCTCCTCCTGGATGATTTCCTTGGGATGGCGCAGGCTGCCGGCCGCTGGCGAGGCTGGTGCAGTCCAGTCTAGTCTAAATTCCCCTGCCAGGGGAGGGCGGACGAGGGAAGCAGGGCCGCCGGGCGCTTCAAGAAGACCAACCAGCACCGCGTCAGGGCTTTCAGAGCCTGAGACCTTCGAGGCTAGTCCAAGCAATAAGTGCTCCGTAGAGGAGCAAGCCCTCTATATAGTTCGCTGGTAATAGTTCCTAAACGTGGACAAACTGATTCACATAACCAGTCAACCAGTTGTACCACACTGAACTGGCGCGCGCCCGGTCGACTCGCCACCTGGTTCAGCCTGCATTCAATCAGGGCATTCCAACCTCCAGGCAAGGGCATATCACTGGAGATTGCGATACATCGGCCCACCGCCAGATCTTGCCTGTTGCTGCTGCTTGCTTGATTTGCTTTTTCCTCTTTCCTTTTCCTTTTTCTTTTTCGTCACCCAAAATTACTTTTCTTCCCTCTTGTGTCTGATGCTTACACATCCTTCAAATCCAGGGAACGGACCTGGTTGGACCATGGCCCGTAAAAATACTTATATGCTGTAATGTATGTACCTCTCGTTCCGTATCACCCTGGAACCCGCCCTCTGCCCGTTCGAATCACGCTGTATGGGCCCTCCACTGGTGTCTCACAATCCCAGGGATGAGGTGGGGTGTTTGACATTTCAAGGCTTGGGGGGGCGTCTCGCGCATTTCTTCTTCCTGCTGGCTGGGCTTATTTTTCCTCATAGGCTTGCCACTGTGGTTCGCGGTCTCCATCGCGTCTCCAGCCTGTGGCGGTGCCTGCAGTAAGTCGTTTAGAGCCGTCATCTTCGAGTACTTATGCCTCTTCACCAGCCATAAGTAATAAACAGCATCCGCGAGCGTCCGGCCATCAGATTTTGATAGCGTAAGAGAAGTCTCACTCGGACTTGGTATCTCGAAGCCTCGACCTCTTGATGTCTCGACCGTCCGTGACGATGTCTCTCCTCAGCTTCTCGTAGTCTCGTCTCTCGTACGGAGTCTCCAACCGTAGTCCACCTCGTAGCATACCATGGCCAGCGAACGACCTGCCAGACCAGAACGTCAGCCGAAGAAGCGCAGGGAGCGCACCCCGTAGATCAAGCACTTACCGCCCATTCTGGCGGCCCATCCCCCTTGTCTGCCCGTCTATCTAACCGCCCGTGTTCTTCGTCCGTCTGGCTCGTCTGTCGCTACTTTGTTTGGCTGCGTGTTTCATGCGTGCTGACTACGCAAGCCCCTTTTCCCTGTCCTGTCCACGCAAGCTGCAGCCAAAAAAAAAAGGTTAACGTGACTTTCTCCGGGTTTTCTCCAGAAAGAAAAAACAACATCTTCAAATTCTTTCTTCACGCTCGCTCTTCTCTCCCTCTCTTGGTTCGAGAGACCTCTTCATCCATCTTCTTCACACTCGTTCGAATCCATTATCCAGAGCGACTGCTTTCTCTTTCGTAACCGCTCTCGTTTATCTTTTCTTTTTTTTTTTTTACTCATCTCCCTATTGCTACGGCTTCTACTCTCGCTTTTTCCTGCACCTTTCGTATCTACAACACGCGAGAGATAAGACATTGTTGCCATGAAGTTTTCCTCATTGGCGGCCGCTACGGCCTTGGTTGCTGGCTCCGTCGTCGCTGCTGACCTCGATCCTATCGTCATCAAGGTTGGTGCCCGTTCTGCGTTGATACCTCGCTGGCACAGGGGGGGATTTGATGGGGGGGACAGTTGAAGGACTGAGGACTGACTGTCGATATCGGAAATATAGGGAAGCAAGTTCTTCTACAAGTCAAATGGCACTGAGTTGTACGTTGTATCCATGTCCTGTCATATGTCGTGCCTCTTGACATTGTTGTGCTAATTCGACTCTTATAGTTTTATGAAGGGTATCGCCTATCAACGTAAGTGGACGACCTGACCCCATACACTGCCTACCAAGCTCGACACCTAAAAGTGGCATACGACTTACACTTGGATAGAGGAATTCTCAACCAATGGCACCAGCAGCGGAGATGACAGCTACCAGGACCCCCTTGCAGACGTAAAGTCCTGCCGGCGTGATATCCCCCTGATGCAGGAGCTGCAAACCAACACCATCCGTGTGTACGCTATCGACCCCAATAAGGACCACAAGGAGTGTATGAAGCTGCTCCAGGATGCTGGCATCTACGTTGTGGCCGACCTTTCTGAGCCCAGCACTTCCATCATCCGCGATGACCCCAAGTGGGATGATGTCCTGTATGCCCGCTACACCTCCGTCATTGACGAGATGGCCCAATACTCTAATGTTATTGGTTTCTTTGCCGGTAACGAGGTCTCCAACAACAGCACCAACACCGATGCCAGTGCTTTCGTTAAGGCTGCCGTCCGTGATATGAAGGCCTACATCAAGCAGAAGAAATACCGTCCAATGGGTGTCGGCTATGCAACCAACGACGACGCCGAGATCCGCGAAGACATGACCGCCTACTTCAACTGCAATAAGGAAGAAGAATCCATTGACTTCTGGGGATACAACATCTACTCTTGGTGCGGTGACTCCTCTTACACTGAATCCGGCTATGATAAGGTCGTCAAGGAGTTCGAGAAGTTCAACGTCCCAGTCTTCTTCGCCGAGTACGGCTGCAACGAGGTTCAGCCAAGAATGTTCACCGAGGTCCAGGCACTTTACGGTGACAAGATGACCCCCGTTGTCAGTGGAGGAATCGTGTACATGTACTTCCAGGAAGCAAATGACTACGGTAGGCTCCTTGTCATCTAATATCATATCCATCAGATCGATCACTAACTGGCTACAGGTCTCGTCAAGGTTGAGGGTGGTAAGCCCAAGAAACTCCCCGACTTCAACAATCTCAAGAAGCAGATCAGCAAGATCAAGCCCTCTGGTGTCAAGATGGATTCTTACAAGCCAACCAACACCGCTCTCAGCACCTGTCCCAAGAGCTCTACCTGGAAGGCCAGCGTCAAACTCCCACCATCCCCCAACAAGGACCTCTGCTCCTGCATGGTCAAGAGCTTGAGCTGCGTCGCCAAACCCTCCGTCACCGGCAAGGAGCTCGGCAAGCTCTTCGGAACTGTCTGTGGTAGCGATAAGGATGCTTGCAAGGGAATCACTGCTGATGCTACCACTGGTACTTACGGTGCTTACAGCATGTGCAGCCCCTCAGAGAAGCTCTCTTTCGCTATCAACCAGTACTACCAGCACCAGTCGGCCAAGGGCAATGGAGCCAACGCCTGTGACTTCGACGGCGCCGCTACTACCCAGAAGTCTGAGAAGCCATCTGGCAGCTGTGCTAATCTCGTCAACCAGGCTGGTCAGGACGGTACTGGAAGTGTTACCTCTGCTCCCGGAAGCGGCGGCAACAAACCTGAAGGTGCTGCTTCTACCATATCTGCCCCATCCGTCAACTTGGGCATTGTCAAGCTTGGTGCTTACGTCTTCTGTGCCGTTCTTGCTGGCGCTGGTATGATCTTGATATAAACATCCGCGGTGTAACCAAACAAAATCCCCCTCCATGATAGATCCCAGTAATACATGAACTATACCATTCGTCCATAGCCCATCGACACACCGAGCTGCTTCCTTTGCCCTAACTTGCTTGTCGTCTTTGATTCCCTCACTGCTTCTTCTTTCTAATGGTCTTGTCGATACTGGATCGGCCGATCCTCCTTTTGTTCTTTTTTTCTCCCGCTACACCATTTGTACCTACCGTAGCATGCACTTGACTTGATTCCCTCTTCCTTTCCTTATGAGTTTGTAATAGTGATGAAAACTGACTCCTTCTGCCCCTCTATATTTTCACTTATGGGAGTAGCCCGGTAAACTGGCATCAATTGATTTCTTTCCTTGAAATTCTTGCTGAAATATAAGTCTGTAAAGTGTGTAAATGGCGGAAGGTGCCCGTGTTGTCACTTCGGTGGTTGAAAGAAGCTTTTATGCATATTTTAGACGGTTGCCCCGCCAACGACGAAACATCAGCCGCATGTCTAAAAGCTAACGATGAATATTCAGTCAGTGAATTCAAGAAGATATTAGCATATTTCCTTACTCATACTCGATGATATTCACTGAGTGGACTTCTTTGGCTCAGCTTTCTCGAAATACCCCTCATTCCAGTTCTTCATAATGGCGAGACTTTATACAAAACCAAGGGAAACTGACCAAGTGGCGAAAGGAGGTCCTAAAGGCGGAGGAAGAAAAGCTGTAGAGAATGAAGCTGTTGCCAGACCTCAATCTACAGCTGGAGAAGATGAGATGCAGGAGAAGATATCCTTTGAAAGTGCAAGAAAAGTGAAACAGAATGAGAGCGAAGATGGCCCTAGACGAACTGTTAGGTCTAGTAAGCAGATCGATGGCCAGGAAAACCTCATATCTCAGTTATCTGATTTATCCTTGACCTCGAAGAAGAAGGAAAAGGCATGTCGAGAGAGAAATGAGGAGGAAGAAGTGGTTGAGAGGTTTACCAAGCTGGAACTACAAAGGGTAGATGATGACGGGGAAGACGAGGAAGACGAGGTAGCGAGAAAGATACCTGACCAGAGAGATCAAACGGACAAAAGAAGAAGATCTCGTCATACATCCAAGAAGAATTCTAGTTACAGTGATGATGATGATGAAGGGGGAAATGAAGATGATAGTACCATGGGACATGATGAAGGGGGTGATACTGAGGATTTTGATTCATTGGATGACTTTATTGTTTCTGATAATGAATCATTGAGTCTCTATGAGGACTCGGAATATGAAGATGAAAAGGATAGCGATGAAGAGGGAGAAGAGAAAGAAGATAGCAAATCTCACCCTTCTCCTGACCACCCTCTAGATTCTGATGCTGAAGCTCAGTCTGAGCCACAGCATCGACCACGCAGAAGACTGTTTAGGGGTAGAAGAAAGCAGCGCTGCTCAACTCCCTCTCATATATCAGATAATGAAACTTGTGAGGGTGCTGACAGACCTAACAATACCCCAGGTTCTGACACAGAGCCATTGTCATCCAACAACATGGAGAACAGCACATCTTGTCCTGTTGATCAGGGAGAAGCTGAGCAGGATACAGCTATCACACCTGATATTCTGCTGGATTCCAGGCCATTGCTCCCGCCTCCAGCATCCCCTATGTTTTCAAAAGAGCCCAGAAATCAAAACAAAAGGTCTGTGGGCTCAACCCCTACAAAGCACACAAATAACCGAGCCATAGATAGCTCTCAAGGGTACGGAATATTCCTTTCCAATTGACTTTATCTGTATTTGGATATCAATTCCTGTCAAAAAATATCTCTGCTAATCTGAAAACAGAGCCTCTCCTTTCTCTGTTGAGTCTCCCGAGCAAGACAGTTCGAATATGAACTTCGTTACTCCTCCAACTTCCCCTACAAAGCCCCGCCTTAAGTCTCCCTCAAAGACACAAAAGAATCGCATTCCTCCATCCCCTCACAAATCTAATATCGACATGTTTTGGGACCAGGAAGTTGTCAATGAGTGGAATGACAAGTTCTCCCCTCGAAAGATCAAAGCTCCAAATTTCTACAAACGGCATTTTGATATCTTCTCTGACACAGAGGGTGAGGACGATGACGATGAACAGACATTTGGTAGCCGGGACAACGACTGTGTGATTACAGATGTGTCGATTCCAGGGCATCTAGGCACCCCTGAGCCTGATGCGACCAGTGACAAGCTGCCTCTACATACCTCCCCGATCAAAAACAATGCTAGCCCGGGCAAAAAGCAAGCCAAGGCGTCGGCATCGACGAAGAAGGCATTGGCTACCAAAAAGCGAGAATTCGATGAGCGAAAGCATAGTCTTGCTACGAATTTCTTTAACGAATTGGATACCATGGTGACTGGGGGCGAGATTTTGAAACTCGCTAAATCCGCTGGTGGAGTAAACATTGCTTGGAATAACAAATTGACTACCACGGCTGGTAGAGCCACTTGGAAAAAAGAGTTGATCACACGCAACAGAGATTCAACAGAGCAGCTTCTTATCGACTCCTCTTCAGCGAACCTCTGTTCTCCGAATACTTCTTCTTCACATGCGTCTTCCTCCATAACATCTTCAACTACTAGCTCATTATTTACGGATGAACTTTCGATACCGTCAAGCAAATCTTCTGTCCTCCGTTCAATAAGACACAATGCAACCATTGAGCTGGCCGAGAAGATAATTGACTGTGAGGGCCGGCTGCTTAACACATTAGCGCACGAATATTGTCACCTAGCCAACTTTATGATATCCGGTGTTCTCGACCAGCCTCACGGCGCAAGTTTCAAACAATGGGCTAAAAAGTGTAAGACAGCGCTCGACGGTCATCCAGAGTACTCTGGCAAGGTCGAAATTAGCACGAAACATTCCTATCTAATCAACTACAAGTACATGTGGTGCTGCACAGCTTGTGGGCAGGAATATGGTCGACACTCGAGGAGCATTGATCCGGTAAAGGTTCGGTGTGGAAAGTGTTATGATGGGAAGCTATTGCAAGTTAAGCCCAAGCCAAGGGGGAAAGCAAAAGTACAACAGGTATGATAATGTGTCTGGACAAGGTTCAAATGATCTCATGATGTACGATGTTTTATTATTATTATTATTATTATTATTA